>PVIY010061086.1:0-11364 GCA_004026745.1 Myrmecophaga tridactyla | reverse complement strand
ACTCTCCTATTTACCCAGATTTTAAAAACTCTAACCTAACTTTTAACTATTCCTCTCTCTTGGTCTCCACACTTAAATATCAAGCCCTAACAATTCTATTTCCTAAAATCTCCATATATGTATATATATATATATATATATGGAAATATATATAATATCATATTCCATTATTTTATATAAACCTTCCCCTTCCCTTTCCCATTTCTGCTACCTTAGTTCAGGCCCTCATTATCTCTAGTCTGAAACTATTTCCTTAATGTCTCTCCTGCTTCCATCCATCTTACACAATGCTGCCAGATTAACTTTCCTGAAGGAAAACACAAACTCATCATTTTATTGCGATAAAAAAGTCCTCTGTCACTTTCAATATAAAGTTTAAACACTTAGCCTAGAATTAAAGGGTTTACATGATCTGAGCAATGCCTATACTTTTAGTCTTATATCCCCTATATATTTTAACATACTCTTAAGTCAGAGCCTGAACTATCAGTTATTTGAAAACTCTCTGCCTATTTCTTCTAATTGTATTGCCCCTCCCCTCCATTTTGTTCCTGGAGGAACTGAATGTGGAGACATGAATGGACATTTGCACACTGGTGTTTATGGCGGCAGTGTTCCTGATCCACAATGAATGGAGGTCGCCTAAGAGTATGATTGAGGAACGGAAGGGGGAACTACAGTGTCTACATAACAATGAACCATTGAACAGGCACAAGAAAGAATGAAGTTGTGCGGCATGAATTAGGTGAATGAACCTTAAGAGCTGTATATTGAATGAAATGTCAGGAAAAAAAGACAAATATTATCATGCTTCAATCATATGGACTAATTATAATATAAAAATTCAGTGAACTGAAGTCAAGAGCATAGATTATCAGATTGGGGCTTATTGTAAAGGGTCCTAGATTGTAAGCTCTTACAGCAGTCACATATATTCATGAGGTGAAACTATTAATTCTAAATTCTGAGATACTGAGCTGTCTGTATATAACATAGTCTTTCCCAGAAACTTTGAGTACTCATGTAACACCAGAGACTCAAAGTTGGAGCTCTGAAGCTATCACAGTGAGAAGTACCCCATACAAAACTGTTTAAAAAGTTGAAAAAGGGATCAGACTTCAACTAGAGATATGAATGAAGCTGATATGGATAGGACTAAGGTATACTAGAAGACTGAGTAAAGTATGATATTGTCCATATTTTAAAACCTCCACTTCTTGGTGAGACTAAAGGGTAAGACATTTATTTGGTACAAAATTTATATTTTGGGTAGTGCATTTCCTAATTTAATTTTTATGGTCAGTTTAGTTGAACACCATAAGTATATGGAATCTTGAATAGGGAGTGAGATTTTGTTGGTTTGTCCAGGTTAGTATGATGCCCCAATAAATCCCAGAGTGATTTGGGCAGTAAATAAAGAAATATTCGCAGGGTCCTCTTTGAGGAGTAGGGAGAAGGGGGAAGGTGTTCAACTTCCCATTTGGAGAATTTCTGATATTCTCTCAAGCAGTGGAGACAACCAAATCAATAGGTCAAGCCCTCGATCTTGGGGTTCACCCCTATGAAATGTATTCCTGCAAAGGACAGGCTAAGCCTAATTAAAATTATGCCTAAGAGTCACCCACAAGGAACCTCTTTTGATGCTCAGTTGTGGCCTTGCTCTCTAAGCCAACTCAGCATGTGAATTCACTGCCTTTCCTCCTAGGAGGGACATGACTCCCAGGGGTGTAAATCTCCCTGGCAACGTGGGATAAGACAGAGCCCAGCATCAAGAGACTGAGAAAAGCTTTTTGACCAAAAGGGGGAAGAGAGAAATTAGAAAAAATAAAATTTCAGTGGCTGAGAGATTTCAGAGTTAAGAGGTTATCCTGGAGGCTATTCTTATGCATTATATAATCCCTTTTTAGTTTATGGTGTATTCGAGTGGTTAGAGGGAAATGCCTGAAACTGTTGAGCTGTGTTTCAATAGCCTAGATTCTTGAAGATGATTGTATAAAGATATAATGTTTACAATGTGACTTTGATTTTGAGAACCTTGTGTCTGATGCTCCTTATATCCAGGGTATGGATAAATGAGTAAAAAATATGGATACAAATAAATAAATAATAGTGGGGGAAAAGGGTAAAATAAATTGGGTAGATGGAAACACTAGTGGTCAATGAGGGGTAAGGTGTATGGTATGTATCAACTTTTTCTTTTTTCTTATTTCTCTTTCTGGAGTGATACAAATGGTCTATTTTGCATGGTGATGAATAAACAACTATGTAATGATATTGTGAGCCACACTGATTGTGTAGAAAGTATGTGTGTGAATATTTTTCTCAATAAAAAAATTAAAAATCAATGATAATATTAGGCCTTCCATTAGCTCTTATTATTAAATGTATTAGTAAAGTCTTACATTCTACCTTATTAAAAATTTTTTTAATTATTAATATAATTCATTATTTCTGTAATTTCACATATTTTGCTATAGGCATTTACAATCATTCTAAGAAAAGGTGGTTAGGTTTCATAAGACTAGCAGAGGGATCCACACCCAAAAAAAGAAAAGTTAAGAAGTTAGAAATCCCTGAGTTCTAATACAGTATCTTGCATATAAGAAAAACTTGTTACAGTGCTATGTAGTTCTTGACTATGAGTATAAAAGATAACACAGAGCACTACATGAACTACAGAGCACTGTTCATAAAAATGCATAATCTTGGCTTTAAAAGGACTAATTCTTTGTCCTTTAAATAGCCCTATTAAAATGACAATTGAAAATCCTATAATACCTCCAAGGACACACAATTTATTCTTTTCCAAAGCAGTTTAATCTATACATGTACAGCTCTGACTGTTAGATAGTTGGTCTTGGCATAAAACATTACCTGGTTCTCTGTAACTTCTTACTGATGTGTCACTCTACTCCCAGGAAGCTATCCAGCCCATTCTTCCTTCACATGACTTTAATCTTTGAAGACGACCACGACGTCATCCTTGATTTCCTTTACTCTAGGGATAATATTACTAGTTCTTTCAACCATTCCTCTTATTATTATATCATTTTGCATCTGTCATCATGCCAATTGTTTGCCTCTGAATACAACCCAATGCTTTTGAGTCTCTCAAAATGTGGTAATTCTGAACTCAACACCATACTTTCGAAGATTCTATCAAGCAAAGAGTTTAATGGAATTACACTTCTTAAATGCTCATACAGTACTTCCAATAATGTTGGCTGTGATAACACTGACATTTTTCTGGCAATATTCACCATGCTGACCCCACTGAGAAATCTGTCACCTAAAATGCATAAGCCTTTTACCCATTCATGTGGCTTATTTTTTAATTTCCTCCAGAAATTAATTGTTCAACTGAGGGTTTTAGTCATAACCTCTAGACTTGACAGTAAGGTCTTTTTTATTTTAGCTTCATGAGTTGGTTTTAAGTCATATTTTCAGCTTGTCAAATCTATTGGCTTTGTTTCTTTCATACATCATATTCATATGCCTCCTAGATCTGTGAGATCTGTAAATTTAATAAGCTTCTTTCTATCACTTCATATCTGTACTTACTATACTATATACATTAGTATACATTAAAACACCTTATTTTCTGCTGTCTAAAATATATGTACTGCAGGAAACAAAGTTCTGTAAGGGAGAGAAAAAACATTCTTTGCCAGCTGGAATATAATAATAAAGGACTTTTAAATGAGTGGTTTCATCTTATAAGTACTCTCTTGTATCAAATCAGCTATAAAACACAGTATGATGAAGAAGAATAGAAAACTAACCATTATTTACAGGGGAACAATGATTTCATATTCCCTGATAGTCTAGAAAAAAATCAGAAATTATTTTCTTTATGTTTATATTAAAGCGCTTTCTAAACTATTTTGAAAACCACATCCCTATAGTAATAAAATCAACTTTTTGGTAAATCACAATTAAAAGTAACCTAGCAATCTCACTTATTCAGAGATCATTGATCTAACAGCTTCAATTATTCTAGAACATATTCTAGAACTACAAGAACAGTCTCTCAACAGCCAGAAATGTCAGCATGAAATCCACGTACTAAAGATCATGAATGATACCTTTATCAGAATCTCTAAGCAACTTGCCCCAAACATATTTGTTCATATTTTAAATATAGTCCAGAATGTCATTTCATCTAATTTCATAATGATTATATGACTGGATTGAGAAAATTAGGAAGTATTCACAACTCAGCAAGAATAGTCTGCAACCCAATATTGAAGGAGAAACCAGCACACCTATATACGCACAACACACCAAAAAAAGAAAAATATATACATAACATTCACAAGAACTACAAAGTTTAGTAATTGCAGGGAAATAACCATAAAACAAATAGTCCTAATCATCTTATTGACATCATTATATTAAATAGGAACATTATAATAAAACAGAGTAAAATAATAGACATTTATAATAGGATCATCATTATAACACCTCAAATTTATATAGTTTTATAGTTCATAAGAGACTTTTATATTTATTATTATTATAGTTAATTCTCAAAGAGTATGAGTTGTCAAGTCAAGTGTCACTACCACATCACTTTTAAATTTTGTAGCTCGGTGAGGTTGAAGAACTTACCCAGAGTCACAAAGATATTAGACAGGAATTGGAGTTCCTAGTCTACCACATCATGACCCTGAGTCTTAAAAACAAAAGTTTACATTTTGTGCTGTATAAACTGGTTATTAAGACACGAAAGCATGTAATACATTTTAAAATGACTTCCACAAAACAATAATTTGAAACTTTTAATCTTTTGAGTCTTTAAAAGAATAAAATTAAGTTACATGAAAAAAATCCCCTATATCATATCTTCATATCCCTACAGTATGAAAAGGTCTAAATTTAACCTACAATGCTAGCAAAAATCCAGAGCCATTAATTAACCTACATTTTAAGATCTAAAATAGAAACATTAAAAAGAACATATATAGCACAGAAGTCACTTAGACTTAATATGCTTAGTTTTAAATATTATTGATGAGTCATCTTTAGTCTTTGTTTTTTTAGTACCAAAGTGAACCTGAGTGTACTCTAAGGGAAAGAATAGAAAATGTAGATGCAGGATGCTGCAATAGATGTCACATATTAAAGCACTCCTCCTTGAACAGTTTTGGCCTTAACAATATAGCAAACTTTCAATTCTACAATGTTTAAAGATAAAATAATAATAATATTTGTAAAAATGAGTAAAAATAAATTATAATTCTTTTTGGCTTTTAAACAGCTGATATGTTCATAACAAAACATTATCCACTAAAAGGAAGTAATAATAAATTAAAAATAAAGTTGCAGTTGGGAAAATTCCCACACTACCTTTTTTCAGTGTGAGGCTCACAGTTTAAAACCTTGATTTGTTATCTTAAGAACCAAATAAAATGCACAAAGTTTTAGAAAAACAGAGCTATCTGCATAACACTCCTGATGGAGCACAATTTGTCATCACCATGGTAACTTCTGAACAACTTTTTCCTAGTTAGTGCCAATTATGCATTGGCACTTGAAATCCCACTTATTTGATTTTTTTTAATTCTTGGAACTTTTGGAAGAAAAAAAAGCCCAACAGTTAGAGGCCACACATACCCTCTTGTTCAGTCCGAGTCATCTCCTCAAGCTTCTTCTGTTTCAGTGTATCCACCACATCAGCAAGGCTCCCTTTGCGGCGTTCTGGGGTTCCAAAAGTAACACTGGTCATTATCTCGCGGTCCCGACTCCCTTCGTCAGGCTTATGTGGTGAGGTAGAGGTATTTCGGAAGGAATATAGGGAACATAACTTATTATTCTCTGACTCCTGGAAAAACAAAATAAAATAAAATAATTAGAACATAAGAAAAATCACAAACTCAGAATGACAGCATATGACGTTAAGTAAGACAAATAAATTATATTAACTACCTCTGCTCAAACAATGCTAAACATTAAAGAACCAATCATCAAAGAAACTGCCTGAAGTGGAAGATGTTTACTTTTTGCGTTTATCTTTTGAAGCTATAAAACAGCCTTAGTTGGGACATTTTCTTGGCCCAAAAAGTTAATTTTAAAATAGACACTTCAACTTCTCACTCATTTACACTCTCCATTTAAAATAGATCAGATTGGATGAATAATTATTAAGATTGGCAAAGTTTTTCTTTTAATAGGGCACTTCTATTAGTTATGACATTTCCACAGCCTAAAAATGTAGATTACAATAATATAATCTTTTACATTTAGAACTAGTAGTTTAATTAGCTTCATTGTCCTATATTAATTGTTCACCCAAGAAATAAATAAAATATCTAAATAAGTGCTAGAAAGTTAGGCAACTTGAATAATTTTGTTTACCAGGGTTCAGATAGAATGTGTTTTCCCAGCTATACAACTGTCCAAAATTACAGCAAAATTACAAATTTCCATTCCTTACCCTTACCACTGATACTTCCGCACATACTTTTCATGTGACATTTAAAAACATTTTTTCCAAAAGGACAAATTTATTACTGAAACATTTGTACAAGAATTACTTCATAGTACAGAGGAATTAGCTAACTGATAAGAGGGTTAGATCCATCAGCTAAGGATGAAAAGCAAATCTTTGATTGAAAATAGCAGAAACAAACGTTTATAGAAAGATGTTTGTACATCAGAACTGAGGGTTGGAAGCAACTGTCACTTGGCCATAGTCATTCTGTAGTCTCATATTCTCCCTATCTGTGTATAAGGGTTCTCTCTCCCTATAAAAAATTTGTAAAGTAAAGCATGTAGTCTTTTGTGATTCTCAACAAAAAGCTTGAAAATTCCAATCGTTCCTATATCCCTTTCCTTTGCCACAAAGAAAAGAAATCCAGGAAGTTTCATGAACTAAAAGTGAAGAATGAGGCAAAATATACAGATCTAAAAACTGGTAGGAAAGGGGGAAAAAAGGAAAACAGAGTCTAGAGAATAAGTTTCACATATATTAAATGAGAATAATTGTATGCAGTAAATGCTAGGTATATGGGTATCATTGTCATTTATATGAGGTAGGAATAAAATTTATTTGTGGGGTTTTGGGGAGTCTATAATGAGATAATATTTGTAAAGCACCTAGGCACAGTGCTGAGCTCACAGAAGGTGGTGTTTAAAAAGAGGTTATTACTATTACTCCAAAGGAAAGAGCAGATCTATGAATGGAGGCTAAGGAGGTTTTTCTTCCTTCTGCACCTGTGGAATTTATGATGTAAAAATTTTGATATAGGTCTTGAACTAAATTAAATATTTTGAATTCCATGAATACACCAAAATCCATTGAAATGTATACATTAAATGTGTAAATTAGTGGTACGTATACTATATCTCAAGAGAGCAGTTGAAAAATAACGTGAACCAAATCCTAACCTTTTCCACAGTCCCATAACTTGTACAGAGCAGACATTCAATACATTCCTACTGAAATTTGACCCATGCTATTTTTAATCAATAAACATCATTTGAATCAATCATGCTCCAGTCATTTGATTTCAAAAGCAAGCTATCGTCCCATTGCGGCCTATAAATACTAAAAAAACAAAACATGACACAATCAAAGGAGTTAAAGACCAGGTCAAAACAGCAGTTGTGTGGAAATGATTACCTACAAATGATTCACCAGTGACCAGAAGGAGGATTTCCCAATCACTCCCAAACTGAAATTGAAAGATAGGAGGAATGGGTCTCCAGCCTGAGTAACAATTTCACATTGTCCTCAGAGCCCTACACATGTAGGCTCCATACATTAACATTTTTTTCCTTTTAGGACTAATTTAAAATAGTCTTATTTACTCATTGTCACTCACTTGTTAGATCATGTTCCTTGATTTTTAGTCCTGCGAACACGTGGTCACTGTTATGCTGCACCGCAGACAATAACCATGGGTTCCTTATTGTCACAATGGACCACACTGTTCTCAGCCCCATATTCTGCACAAAGTGACTCAACATTTCTTAAAGGCAAACAGCAAGAGGCTGAAAAGTCATGATTTCTGCTAGAAATTTGCAGTATGTCCCCAAATCACCAATGTGAGTGGTAGAGAGAAATATAAATGGCTTAAGCCATATAAATAACCTTATAATAAGTCCTTATTTATTATAAATGTACCATTTCTGGGCCCCAGTTTTTAACTTTTAAAACTTAACAAATATTGGGGCAGGGCAATGGTGGTTCAGTGGCAGAATTCTCGCCTGCCATGCCGGAGACCCGGGTTCGATTCCCAGTGCCTGCCCATGAAAAAAAAAAAACAAAACAATAAATATTGGTCTTTTGTGACTGGAGGCCTATGGCAATTCATATTAAAGTAACACATAAATCCAAACATTTATAATAAAGAGATTACTATGATGTAAAGTCAATAGTGCCAAATTAAAAAAGAAACTTAAAAAAACAATCTCTAATCTTTTCTAGTAGCTGAGTAATTTTTAAATTTTCTTAAGAAAAAAAGTGCAGCTTCTTTGTAAATTTCCTAAAAACAAAACAGATCCTATAGCACAACAATTGAGGCAGAAGCCCAATATAATATCAATTAAGCCTTCATACATGTCACTATCACAACTACAGAGAGATCTGAGGCAATATTTCCCTAAAGCTGTGGTTCTCAAATTCCATTGTGCAGAATTATTTGGCAGGTGTGTTAAAATTCAGATTCCTTCACTCCCCAGTGGGCTGCAGAGATTGAATCTGATGAGCATCCCAAGTGATTCTGATTGCATAGGTCCTCACCTTACTTTAAGAAACACTGCTCTCTAAGAAAGTAGTGAAATAAATATGTTTTGCCTTAATGTTATAATGTGGATATAATTATGAACATTTTCAAGAATCCCAGTTAGTTGTGATGTAAAAACGAACCTAAGGAAATTTATTTCTCTCTTGACTTTGCTTCTGAAAACAACTGTATTACATGACTGAACACATGAACATCATAAAAAAATGAGAGCGCATGAGGCAATGAGTTTGCAAGCATAAGGTAATTTTAAGTAAGTTTACTATAAATGTTTTCTCTGAACCCTTAACCTCAGGGACCTCACCAAACCTAGCAATAAAGAAAAATTTCAAAATACCATTTGAAGGAATTCCAGTCCACTACAAGGGCTAAAGTGATGTTGATTCAGATAACCTAAAGAGCATTTCACTGGAACTCAATTAAACAAAGTACATAAAATGTATGTAGATAACTGGAAAGCACAGTAGTACAAAGAGAAAGTCATTAGGCAGAGTTTCCAGAAAAGAAAAGCAATTTTCACAAATCAAGAATATTTAATTAAGATGTATCCCAGTGCCTGAAGGGATAAAAAAGTATTATTAAAACATAACACAAAATGTACTAAAATAAGTACTAAAATAAATAAATGTACTAAAATAATATTCAATACCAATTCCTCAGTAGCATTCAAAGGGGCTTGACTTAAATAGCCTTCTCATGATACTTTGAATATATCAAACTTAGACCTCTGTGCCTTTGTGCATCTTGTTCCTTTACCCTGGAATGATTTCCATCATCTTTGACTATGAACCTAACCCACTTTTCAAAGCTCAGATCAAACTGTATTTCATCCTTGAAGACCACCCTGACAAAACTGGGCCTCACTATCCTCCTATCCCCCTGAACTTTAATAGAAACATACAAATTAGCATTTAATAATACACTGGTATAAATTATGCATGACTATACTGCATGTTAGTCATATTTGCGACAAAATTTCTTTTAGTTTTAGAACCATGTCTCATGCTTCTTCTATATGTCTCCAGAGGACCAAAAAACAGTATTAGCTGATGAACTGATACTACTCACCAAATATATGAAAACAATTTTATTTATTAAACATTTAATAAATAAAAATTAAGCCTAAGGGCAAAGATTTGCTCTAATAATACCAGGACTGTTTATTTAAGCAAAATATTGATACTTAAGATATTAAAGTTAAGAAATTAGTTCAATAAAAGATGATAGAGCTACACAATGGAATGCCACATACCCATTAAAAACAATGTTATATATATGCTGAATACAGGGTTGCTCAGAGTGATGGATAATTAGAAGTAACTCTCACGTACAATTGCAGGGATTAAGGGCATTGTGGTTTTATTCATATGATGGAATAATTTAAATTACTGAAAATCATATTTGTGCAGAAAAATTAATGATGTGGGAATATTCATAATGTATTGTTAATAAAAAAATGGGTTTCAAAATATCAATATATTTAAGAAAAAAGTTATATACAGAAAAAAAGACCAGAGAATCCAACAAAACATTAATAATTATTTCCTCAGTGTTAGGATAATGAAAAGTTTTTTCTTTTTAAAGTTCTCTATATTTTGCAAGCATAAATGATATTTTAAGTCACAAAATAAATACTATTTTAAAAGTTGAATATAAATAGGAAAAAGTAGAAATAATATAAGGAATGAAATATTAAATGTAAAAGGAGGATATAAAGTAGTATCTAAGCATAATCTCAATTTTGCTGTATGTGTACATAGGGTAGATAAGGACAGACACACATGGACACACACACACACACATGTAACTGGAAAGATATCTACCAAAATATTTATGTGACTCTTTGATGGTGATGAGATTATTAGAAGTTTTTATTTCCTTTCTTGTTTATGTATATTTCTTAATTTATCCTCAATGAACATATTACTTTGTAAATAAAGAAAAACAGAAGTCATTTTTTAAAGAGATACTCGAGGGAAGTGGAAAAAAATAGTTTGAGAGAATAGAGTTTGACCTTCTTAAAGATGTCTAAAAAGCCTGTATATTTTAATCTCCCTGTTTTGCACCCAAAAATAAATAAATAAATAACCAGGCTTTCTCTTCTTGCCATTTAAGCAGTTCGAGATCCCAAATAATATTTTCTATAAATCCAATTATTGAAAAGAGAATCCCTGTATAAGCTAAAATCTGTATCCTTAAAATGCATGTACTCCAGAAAAACATGTTCTTAAACCTAATCCGTTACTGCAGGTGTATACCCATTATAAGTAAGACCTTTTGATGGGGCCACTTCAATTACGGTATGTCCCATTTCAATCAGGATGGGCCTTGTGCTGGTTTGAAATGATGCATGTACCCTAGAAAAGCCATATTTTATCCTAATCTCATTTTGTAAATGCAGCGTTTCTTCTAATCCCTATTCAGTACTGTATGTTTGAATCTGTAATTAAATCATCTCCCTGGAGATGTGATTTAATCAAGAGTGGTTGTTAAACTGGATTAGCTGGAGGTATGTCTCTACCCATTTGGGTGGGTCTAGATTAGTTTCTGGAGTCCTATAAAACAGGAAACATTTTGGAGAAAGAGATTCAGAGAGAGCAGAGCAGTACCACGTAGC
>PVIY010061085.1:0-11382 GCA_004026745.1 Myrmecophaga tridactyla | reverse complement strand
TTTTTCTCCTAGCTCCCTGCCTCCTCAACTTCCTTCAGGGATAGGATACAGGAAGGAACAATCCTGGGTAGCAGCCAACCAAATGCTCCTGCATCATTATCACCTCCTGCCTTCCTCACCAGATTCCTACAGCCAGCCTCCCCAGTCCCCTGGCCATGACGGTTCCAGCCTATAACCCCACACCACCCCATTACAGCAGGAAGCAGCCAGAAAGATCTTGGTGCCCTATTATCACAAAAAGGCTGGAATGTTAGGTTGGGGGAACGGGGAAGGGCACTGCAACTGGAGCTGCGGAGGCTGTGTCACCCCTCCCAACCTGACTTCAGGAACTAATGAACTGCCCCTTCCGGACATCACCTGACCTCCATCCTTAAAAGCTGCCTGTGCCAAAGCCCACGCGCACTCACCTCCCTCCATCTTGGGTTTGGTGAGTTCTGCCCGGGAGCGCAGAAATCACCCCCCCCCCCTTAAAATTTCCTGGTGTACCTTTCTTCTTTCTCACCCTTTCGTCTCCTAAACCTTTCAAACGTTTCCTATATTTGACATCTTGCTAACTCCCTGTACCTCCACTGGTACTGGAATAAGAATACTGGAATAAGAACACTTTCTAAATGACTTAGCAGGACTTTCTCAAGGATTTCAACCCAGATAGTTGGACTCCAGCATGCAAACTCTGGTCAATCAGGACTCAGATTTGCCAGTCATAGCTCTGGCCACCTAAAGCAGACTTGAATGATTTAATAAATAGATGTTTCAAACATGAAAAAAAAAAAGAGAGAGTGAGAGAAAGTATACAAGTGCTCTGGAACAAATCTAAAGGTGTGCAAAACCTTTAAATAGAAAATTATAAAAATATATTGAAGAGGGTGCAAGGATAGTGCAGTGGTAGAATTCTCACCTGCCATGCAGGAGACCCGGGTTCCATTCCCGGTGCATGCACTTCTCAAACAAGCAAAACAAACAAAGGAAAAAAACAACAAAAAATTCAACAAATGGTGCTGCAATAACAGGTTACTCACATGGACAAATAATGAAATGTGACCCCCACCATACAGCATACAAAAAAAAAGGTATTGAAGGTGTGAAAGAAGACCTAAATAAATGGAGAGAAATGACTTGGTGGTGATGGGGAAGACTCCCCATCATGAAGATTAGCCCTAAATTGATCTATAGGTATAATGTCATCCCAATAAAAATCCCAGAAGTTGTTTTATGTGAAACTAGGCAAGCTAATTCTAAAATTCTCATGAAGGAACACAGACTCAAGAAAGCTAATATATTCCTGAGGAACCAGACAGGGCGACTTGTACCAGTTATCAAGAATTATTATAAAGTTGTAGTCATTGAGAAAAGTAATTTTGCCACAGGTGGAGACAAAGAAACCAATGGAAGCAAATACAGAGGCCAGAAATAGATCCACTTCTACATGCTGTGGGAGGCAGAATCATTGGCCCCCAAAAGATGTCCACATCCTAAGCCCCAGAACCTGTGACTATGTTCCCTTACATGGCAGGTGGAACTTTGCAGAAAAGATTAAGTTAAGGACATTGAGATGGGGAGATGATTCTGGATTATCTGGATGGACCCTAAATGTGATCACAAGTGTCCTTACAAGGGCAGAGGGAGATTCAACTATAGAAAGGAGGAGATGTGATGATGGAAGAAAGAGTTTGGAGTGATTTGAAGAAGGAGCCACAAGCCAAAGAATGCAGACAGCCTCTAGAAGCTAGAAAAGCCAGGAGCCAGATCATCCCTAAAGCCTCCAGAAGTTACCAGCCCTGCCAACACCTTGGCTTTAGCCCAGCAAAACTGAGTTTGTACTTCTGGTCCCCAGAACACATCAATTTTAGTTTTCTAAAACTACTGGAATGCAACACCAGAAATGCATTGGCTTTTAAAAAGGGAAATTATTAAGTTGCAAGTTTACAGTTCTAAGGCTCTAAAAACATCCAAACTAAGGCATCCAGGGGAAAATACCTTGGTTCAAGAAGGCTGATAATGTTTGGGGTTTCTCTCTCAGCTGGAAAGGCAGATGGTGAGAACTGCTAGCTTTCTCTTCAGTGCCTTCCCCCAGGCTCTGTCTGCTCTGTTGACTCTGTTGGTTCTGCTGGCTCTGTCGGTTCTGGTTGCTCTAAAACTTTTTCCAAAATGGTTCCCTCTTAAAGGGCTCCAGTAAGCAACCCCACCTTGAATGGGTGGAGACACATCTCCATGGAAACCATCTAATCAACAGTTACCACCCACAATTGGGTGGGTCACTTCTCCATGGAAACAATAAAAAAAAATCCCACCCAGCAACATTGAATGAGGATTAAAGAATGTTGCTTTTCTGGGGTCCAAAACAGATTGAAACTGGCACAACATCAGAGAATAAATTTATTTTTAAGCCATTAAGTTTGTGGTAATTTGTTACAGCAGCAAGGAGAAACTTACATGTATGGAAACCTGATATATCCTAGTGTTGGTGTTGTGAATCAGTGGGGAAAAGAATCTCCCTGGAGTCTGCAGAGGGAGTACTGGCCTGAAGACACCTTAATTTCAGCCCAGGGATGCGGATTGGGGACTTCCAGCCTCCAGAACTGGAAGAGAATAAATTTCTGTTGTTTTAAGCCACCCAGTTTGTGATAATTTGCTACAGCATCCATAGGAAATTAATACAGATCATGTGTGGACATGTTTTCATTTCTTTGGGAAAAATACCTAAAATTGGAATGGATAAGGATATGGTAAGTGTACACTTTATAAGCCAACCTGTTTTCTAAAGTGGTTGTACCATTCATGAGAGCTCCAGTTGTTCCACATCCTCGCCAACACTTGGCATGATCAGTCTTTTCAATGTAGCCATTCTAATGGCTGTGTAGTGGTATACCACATTGTATTTCCCTGGTGACTAAAGATGTTGAGCATCTTTCATATGCTTATTCACTATTTGTATTTCTCCTTTTGCAAAATGTCTGTTCAAATATTTTACCCATTTTTTTGAAAATTATATTGTCTCATTATTATTGGTTGTAGGACTTCATAGCATTTCCCCCAACATTTTATTATGAGTTTTTTCAAACATACAGGGAAGTTGAAAGAATTTTACAGTGAACAAGCATATACCCACCATCTAGGTCCCTACTATTAACATTTTATTAAACTTACCTCCATACATATCTATCTCACCATCAACCCAACCTGGTTTTTTTTGGAAAAGCAGGAAAATATGGGGTGCAAAGAGATTTAGTCACAAATTCTTGAGATGGAATGAGTTGCTTTGCAAGATGCATAGCAGGGAAGGAACAAAGCTCTGCTGGATGTCAATTTGGGTAGTAATGAAAATAATCTGCTGAGGACCAGAGAAAAATTGTTTCCTGGAATTTACTTTGGAATGTACAGTTGGTTTCAGTCAAAATTTGCAATAGTAGATAGAGATTGAAGTTTACCCATGGAAGGGAAAGAGAGATACAGTTTAAAGGGCATATCCCCCCTCACACACACTGTTTTTTCCCTGTTATTAACACTTTGCATTAATGTCCATCCAATTTGTGATGCATTTCAATTGGAAGGCATCATTACATTTCCCTCTAAATATTTCAGAAAGCATATCATTAGCTAGCATTCAATATTTGTTTACAGGGCTTTTTTTTTCTTTTTTACGATAAAATGTACATATGATGGTGTGCTGATTTGAAACTCTGTACCCCAGAAAAGCCATGTTCTTCTAATCCGATATTGTGGGGCAGACCTATTGTAGGGTGGGACCTTTTGATTAGGTTGTTTCCATGGAGATGTGACCCACCCAATTGTGGGTGGGACCTTTTGATTAGATGGAGATGTGACCTTGCTAATTCAAGGTGGGTCTTAATCCTTTTACTGGAGCCCTGTATGAAGAGAATAAAAGACAGAAAACAGAGAAAGAGCTGAGAGCTGACACAGAGAGCAGAGAGATGAAATGAGACACAGATGTTTGGAGATGCTGAGCTAAGAGATGAACCCAGAGTATGCCCCAGAGAAGCTAATTGAGGCCCCACAGATGCTTAGAGAGAGAGCCACTGGAAACAGGAGATGAGAGAGCTGTTTGAACCCAAAAGCCAGGAGAGAAGGACAGCAGATGTAACCTTGTGTCTTCCCATGTGACAGAGGAACCCCAGTCACTGTTGGCCTTTCTTCAGAGTCAAGGTATCTTTCTCTGGATACCTTAATTCTAAATTTTCATTGGCCTTAGGACTGTAAATTTGTAACTGAATAAATCCCCTTTGAAAAAGCCAATCCATTTCTGGTATGATGCATTCCGGCAGCTTTAGCAAACTGAAACAGATGGCATGTACAGATTTTAAGTGTGTTGGCTAACTTTCGATAAATGTGTATACCTGTGTAATCCAAACCTGTGCTAAGATCTAGAACACCACCATCACCCTGGAAAGTTCCCTCCTGCCTCTTCCCAGTCAATCTTCACTGCCAGCGTTCAGCGGCAATCACTGTTCTTACTTTTTTTCCACCATAGATTGGTTTTCATGTTGTAGAACTTCATACAAATAGAATCATCAGTGTGTTTACTTTTGTGTCTGGCTTCTTTCACCTATTATGATGCTTTTGAGATTCTTCTGTGTTGTTGAGTGTATTGGTAGTTTTCTTTTCTTTTCTCTTCTCTTTTCTTTTCTTGCTAGATAGTTTTCCTTCATATAAATATACACAGTTTGTCTATCTACTGTCCTATTGATGGATCCCTGAGCTGTAGGTTTTAGTCGTGGTGTGGGAATGGATGTTACTTTTCCTCGCTTCAGTGAAGTTGAGCACCCAAGGTCAAAATTCATCCTGAAGATGACATTCCCTCTTCATTTGGCTTCCATGAGTCTCCCCCTATTTCTGACTCTTCTGCCTCCTCTGCAGAGCCCTCCTCCTCAGCCCCCTGCTGAAATGTGGCTGTCCCAAGGGGCTCTATTTTGGGGGACTTTATGGAAGTGTTTACTGAGAGAGGCTGAAAGTATGTCTCTGAAACCTGCTTGGCAGTTTGAGGCAAATGGCATCTTGGAGCTTTGGGAGTTGGGGGTTTCTGGGCAGCAGTGTCCATGTGAAGGGGTTGCTGCATTTGTAGAGGACATGGCATAAGACTGAGAACATGTTCATTTCAATATCAAAGACTGATGGGTGGTGGAGATAATGGGTGGCTACTCCACCACTACTGTTTCATTTGCTAAAGCTGTCTGAATACAACATACCAGAAATGGGTTGGCTTTTATAAAAGGGGTTCATTGAGTTACAAATTTACAGTTCTAACTCCATGAAAATGTCCAAATTAAGGCATCAAGAAGATAGTTCACTCAAGAAAGGCTGATGGTGTCTGGGGTTCCTGTGCCACATGGGAAGGCACATGGTGACATCTGCTATCCTTCTCTCACAGCTTCTGGGTTCAGTTGGCTCTCTCAGCTCCTTCTGCATATCCAGACATCTGTGTCCTCTCCAAAATGTCCCTCTCTGAAAGGACTCCAGTAAGTGGATTAAGACCCATCTTGAATGGGTGGGGTCATATCTCCATGGAAACAAACTAATCAAAAGGGTCTACCCATGGTAGGTCTGCCCCCGCAAGATTGGATTAGAAGAACATAGCTTTACCAGAGTACATAACAGTTTCAAACCAATACAACCACCATCATCACTCTTCATCCCTGCTACTAATTGAACTTATGGCTGAGAACCTTCCAGAAAAATTAGAAGGCAAAATTAAGTAATCTGTGGCATTTTCTAAATCAGCTCATGAAGCCACCAGTATGAGTAGTTTCACTCATTTATTTGTACTTATTTGAAGCATCAGTGAGAATTTCTTTTTTTAATTAAAAAAATTTTTTAAACATAACATACAAACACAAACATTCTTACCATCTGATCATTTCATTCTTAGTATATAATCAAAAACTCACAATATCATCACCATGATCATTTCTTAGAACATTTGCATCAATCCAGAAAAAGAAATAAAAAGAAAAAAGAAAATAACTCATACATACCATACCCCTTACCCCTCCCTCTCATTGACCGCCAATATTTCCATCTACCCAATTAATTTTAGCCTCAGCTTCCTCTACTTTTTTCTATACCCCTTACCACTCCCTTTCATTGATTGCTAGCATTTTCAAGCTACTAAAGTGATTTTAACATTTGTCCCCTCCGATTATTTATTTTTAATCCAATGTTTTACTAATCTGTCCATACCGTAGCTAAAAGGAGCATGAGACACAAGGTTTTCACAATCACACAGTTACATTGCAAAAGTTATATCATTATCCAATCATCTTCAAGAAACTTGGCTGCTGGAACGCAGCTTTACATTTTCAGGCAGTTCCCTCCAGCCTCTCCAATATACCTTAACTAAAAAGGGGATATCTATATAATGTGAAAGAATAACCTCCAGGATAACCTCTCGACTCTGTTTGAAATCTCTCAGCCATTGACACTTTATTTTGTCTCATTTCTCTCTTCACCCTTTTGGTTGAGAAAGTTTTCTCAATCCCATTTCAACCTCAGAAAAGGACCTTTGGACCTGTGGCCTGAGGTAGGCAGTCTTGTCCCCTCAAAATATCCATATCCTAATCTCTAGAACCTCTGAATGTGTTATGTGTAACAAAGGGTGACTTTGCAAATGGGATTAAGGTTATGGAACTTTCATCCTGAATCATCCAGGTGGGCCCAGTCTAATCTCATGAGTCCTTCAAAGCAGAAACCTTTCTCCAGCTAGAAGCAAAAGAGATTCTGGAATGGGGAATCCAGAGAGTTTGGAAGCAATGACTCAACATTGCGAGACGGGGCCACATGAAAAGCATAAAAAGAAACTCAGGCTGCATCTGGGAGTTGAGGGCCAGCAAGGAAATGGAGAACTAAATCCTGCAACCACAAGGAACTAAATTCATCGAACAACTTGAATGGGCTTAGAAGTGGATTCTCACCCCCAGAGACTCCAGAAAGGAACACAGGCCCACTAACACCTTGATTTCAGCCTGGTGAAACCCTAGACAGGAGACCCAGCCATGCCATGCTGGATTTCTGCCCTTTAGAAACAGTGAGACAGGGGTGCGAGGGTAGTGCAGTGGTAGACTTCTTGCCTGCCATGTGGGAGACCTGGGTTCGATTCCCAGCCCATGCACTCCCCCCACCCCCCATAAAAACCCAAACAAACAAAAGAAACCAACAAAAACAAACAAACAAAAGTTCAACAAGTGGTGCTGCAATAATGGGATACTCACATGGAAAAAGAATGAAATGTGACCCTACTGTACAGCATACAAAAAAAAAAGAAAACAAGAAAAGAAACTGTGAGACAATGAATTCATGTTGTTTTAAGCTGCTAAGTTTATGCTAATTTATTATGGCAGCAATAGGTAACTAGTACTGTGCCTAATGCTGCACAATATCAGGCAATGATTTATTCATTTAAATTTTATGTTAATATATATATAACACAAAATTAGCCATTTTAATTGTTTACAATTCAGTGGCATTAACTACATTCACAATGTCACCATTACCATCTATTTCCAGAACATTTTCATCATCCCCAACAGAAAGTCTGTACCCATTAAGCAAAAACTCCCTTTCTCCTGCCCCCCAATCCCTACTAAACTCTAAGGAATTTTCTGTCTCTGTGGATTTGTTTAGATATGAAGGAAATCATACAATATTTGTCCTTTTGTGTCTGGCCTATTTCTCTTAGCATAATATTTTCAAATTTCATCCATGTTGTAGCATGGATTAGACGTTCATTCCTTTTTCATGACTGAATATTGCATTGTATAGCTATACCACCTTCTGGTTATCCATTCATCTGTTGATGGACACTTTAGGTTGCTTCTACCTTTTGGCTCTTGTGAATAATGCTGCTGTGAACATTAGTGCATGCTTTCGTTCCTCTGGCTGCTCAGGCAAACACCATGAAATGGGTCAGATTAAACAATGGGAATTTATTTGCTCATAGGAAAATGTCCAAATCAAGGCAACATCAGGGTGATGCTTTCTCCCTGAAGACTGTGGCATTCTGGGACTGGCTGCTAACAATCCTTGGTCCTTAGCTTGTCACATGGCAAGACACATGGTGGCATCTCCTGGTCTCTCCCTTCCCCGACAGGCTGCATTGATATTCACCTTCTAGCTGCTCCCTCTGGCTCTATCTCTCGTGTCTGAAATGCATCTGCTTATTAAGGCCTCCACTAATGGAATGATGGGCCATCCTGATTCTAGGGGGCCACACCTTAACTGGAGTCACCTCAGCAAAAGGTCCTACTTACAATGGGTTCACATCAATAGGAACGGATTAACTTTAAGAATATGTTTTTCTTAGGTACTACATTAGTTTGTTAAGCTGCCAGAATGCAATATCCCAGAATGGCCTTTACAAAGGAATTTAATAAATTACAAGGTTACAGTTCTAAGGCCATAAATATGTCAAAACTAAGGCATCCAGAGAACGATACTTTGGCTCAAGGAAGGCTGAGCTGGGAAGGCACTTGGCTGGTGTCTCCTGGTCCTTGTTCCCAGTTTGTGGCTTCCAGCTTCTGATGCCAGTGGTTTCCTCACTAAGCATCTGTGGGCCTTCACTTAGCTCCTTCAGGACATAACTCTGAGTTTCATTTCTTAGCTTAGTATCTGCTGGGGCCAGAGATTTCTTCTCTGCAGGTTTTGGATATTTCTATGAGTCCTTGCTTAGCACCTGGGCTATTTCTGTCTCGATCTCCAAATGTCTACATCAGCTCTGCCTCTCAATTCTGAGCTCTCTCCAAAATGTTTCCTCTTTTAAAGAACTCCTGGAAATTAATGAAGACCCACCTCAAAAATGGGTGGAGTCACATCTCCATTTAATCAAAAGGTCATACCCACAATTGGGCAATGTCATATCTCTGTGGAGATACTCTAATCAAAAGTTTGAATCAGGATTAAAAGAAATGGCTGCCCCCACAAGATTGGATCAGGATTAAAAATTGCTTTTTGGGGGGTACATTCTAGCTTTAAACCAGCATATTTTGCCCTCTGGACGCCCCCCTAAGACATGTTCTTTTCATACATAAAATATATTCACTCCATCACAATATCACAAAACCTTAAGCCATTTCAGTAACAATACAAATGCTAAAAAAGTAAGAAATAGAACAAAATCTCATCAAAGTTAGTTACAGGCATGATCTGTTCTAAGGCAAAAAGTTCTCCTCTGGCTGTGGACTTGTAAACTTAGAATTATCTGCTGCCAATATACAAAGGTAGGACAGACATAGGATACATGTTTCCATTGCTATAGGGAAAAACTGAAATGTAAACAGGGGTCACTGGACCCAAACACCTCCAAAAACCTGCAGGACAAACTCTATTGGGTTTCAAAGTCTGAGAGTCATTTATCCTTGAGGCTTTAGAAAGTGGCAATCCCACCCTTTCCAAGGGCCTATGCAGCATCCTAGTTCTCTCCAAATGCTGGGGTTGGTTGCAACCTTGTGGGGCATTGGGGAGACCACCATTCTCTCAGCTCCACCCTCTCCAACAATGGGGTGGCAGCCAGGCTCCCACCAATCCCCAAGGAATGTGCTTCACACTCTCTAAGGCCTGTAGGGGCACAACTCTTCCAGAACATCTAGGTGGAAGGCCCACCCTCTGCATCTGGGGCAAAGTCACCTTCTGCAAGTGTATGGGTCGGTCTACTCTCCTGGCCCAAGGTTTCTTGGCTTCAGTCCTTAGCTTCCATGTTTCTGCCTCTGAGCCATTTTTCCTTCAATTTTTCCCTTTTCTGTCCTTTTAGTCCAGACTTGCAGTGGGTCCGTTCATACAGATCTTGCAAAAAAAAAAAAAAAAGGTTGATTTTCCATGTAGTACACAAGGATCAAAGCCATTAGACAATAGGGCTTTCCACAAATCCTTTCTAGATAACTCCATATCTAATCCTTGCTTTTTTTTTTTTTTTGAAATGGCTGACTGGTTCCATGTTTAATTAAATCCTATTTAGAATAGGGCATGGGGCCCTATTCACTGGGGTCTCACTTTCTGGTAGCCCGGAATTTTCCAGACCATCAGTTTCTGTTTTCTTTGTACCCAAGAGTTCAGTTCTCAACTTATCTCTTCCTTTGGCATTTTACTATAAGCTTCAAGGAGCAGCCAGACTACATTTTCCACATTTAGTTTGGAACTTCTTCTGCTAAATATCCAAGTTCATTACTCTCAAATTCTGCCTTCCATCTACAGAGAGTGCCTTCCTTCCAGTTTGCAAAGACACATTCATCATTTTTGTCTAAAGTCTGGTCAGAGGTATCTCTAGAGTCCACAGTTCTACCAACAATCTCTTCAAAGTCTTCTGGGCCTTCTGTTTCAAAATCCTCACAACTCCTCCAGAATCCTCCCTTATCCATTTAAAAAGCTGTTCCAACATGTCTGGTATTCGTAAACTGCAGCACCCCATTTCTCTCATTTCAAAATCTATATTAGTTTGTTAAGCTGCCAAATGCAATATACCAGAAATGGAATGCCTTTTAAGAAGGGAACTTAATAAATTACAAGTTTACAGAGTTCTAAAGCCATAAATGTGTCCTAGCTGAGGCATCCAGAGAAAGATACCTTGGCTCAAGGAAGGCTGATCTGGGAAGGCACTTGGCTGGCGTCTGCTGGTCCTTTTTCCTAGTTCATTGCTTTCAGCTTCTGATGCCAGTAGTATCTTCTCTAAGGGTCTGTGAGCATTCACTTAACTGCTCCAGGACAAAACTCCGGATTTCCTCTGTTAGCTTTGAATCTGCTGGGACCAGAGATTCCTTCTCTTTTGATTCTGGCTATTTCCCTGAGTCGTAGCTTAGCATCTGGGCTATTTCTGTCTCAATCTGCAAACGTCTGTATCGGCTCTGAACTTTTTCTAAAATGTTTCCTTTTTTAAAGGATTCCAGTAAACTAATCAAGACCCACCTGGAATGAGTGGAGTCACATCTCTCTCTAATCAAAGGTTAATGTACACAATTGGGTGAGTCACATCTCGGCAGAGATAATCTAATAGAAAGTTTCTGCCCTACAATATCGAATTAGGATTAAAAGAAGTGGGTGCTTCCACAAGATTGGATCAGGATAAAACATGGATTTTCTGGGGTGCATAATATTTTCAAACTGGCACACCAACCAGCTGCCTACTGGACCCCTCCATTTGGTCACCCCATAGGCACCTCACAAGGCTGCCACACATTGTTGCTTAGGTTGTGCAGTGCACAAGACGTCACATTAAGGACTTTGTAGATTTCTGACTATTAACTGGCACGTGGCAGTCCCAGGTTGGGAAAATACGATCATGCACCCCTCTCCAAGACCTTGCTGGGGCTCCTGGTGCCCTCTAACACAATTTCCCAAAGTGTGGTCTGAGGTGCTTTTTAAAAATGTGGATCCCTGGCACCC
>PVIY010061084.1:0-11374 GCA_004026745.1 Myrmecophaga tridactyla | reverse complement strand
TTTGTATTCAAATTGAGTTGCTGAATGGGTATATGGTAGAAAATTCCATTGTGTTTGAATTTTGAACTCAGGACACAAAATAATAGATTAGTGTTCTAGTTTGCTAGCTGCTGGAATGCAATATACCAGAAATGGAATGGCTTTTAAAAAGGGGAATTTAATAAGTTGCTAGTTTACAGTTCTAAGGTTCTAAGGCTGAGAAAATGTCCATTACAACAAGTCTATAGAAATGTCCAATCTAAGGCATCCAGGGAAAGATACCTTGATTCAAGAAGGCTGATGAAGTTCAGGGTTTCTCTCTCAGGTGAGAAGGCACATGGTGAACACAGAGTTTCTCTCTCATCTGTAAAGGCGCATGGTGAACACAGTCAGGGTTCCTCTCTCATCTGGAAGGGCACATGGCAAACATGGCATCATCTGCTAGCTTCTTCTCCTGGCTTCCTGTTTCATTAAGCTCCCTGGGAGGTGTTTTCCTTCTTCATCTCCAAAGGTCACTGGCTGGTGGACTCTGCTTCTCGTGGCTATGTCATTCTGCTCTGCTCTCTCTGAATCTCTCTCATTCTCCAAAATGTTTCTTCTTTTGTAGGACTCCGGAACCTTATCAAGACCCACTCAAATGAGTGGAGACATGTCATCACCGAATCCATCTTAACAACCACTCTTGATTAAATCACATCTCCAGGGAGATGTTCTGATTACAGTTTCAAACATACAAGTATTGAATAGAGATTGTTCTGCCTTTACGAAATGGGATTTTGATTAATATATGGCTTTTCTAGGGGACATACATCCTTTCAAACCTCCACAATTAGCCACTCATTCAGATATTTATTTTAATTTTTTTTAACTAAAAACACTACATGGGGATGCAGCAATAATGAGGACATATGTAGCCTCTGCCCTCATAGAACTTACCTACTAGTAGATAGTATTTATAGAACTTTTTTTTTACAATGATGAAAATATGCATCATTCCTCTATTTTTCTTTTCCAGATTTCTGTAATTTGGTTATATCACTTTTATAATTATAAAATGAAAATGTAATAAGCATATAAAATATTTCATTATATATAAGCTATATGTTATATATATATATAAACAGCTGAAATCAAGCAGTTGATCATATTCAAACAAATCTGAATTTAGATATATAATTACTTCTGCTTGGATGGATTCATGTTCTCATACTTGCTAGGAAACAAATGAATGAATCAAAGATTAACCAGAAATGCACTGAAGTGTAAGGTGACTAAGATAGTTGGACAGACCCAGATTTCTGGGCTGTGGTAAATACAGGCCTTTGTACATGCTGACACTCATAATTTATCTCTGGTTTTGGTTTCTATCTTAAAGGCAGAGTTGTGATTTTTACAAGCACAGTGTCAAAGAGGGAACAACTTGTACAAAGTCAAGAGTGAGCAGGTATAAAAATAATTTAGCAAGGCTGGGGCTTTGACCATGAGGTGGGAAATGGCAAGAGACAAGGCAGGGAAAGTCAGCAGGGCCTTGTAAAGTCCTCTTAAGGCATTTGAACTTTATCCACAGGGCAATAGGGATCCAAATAAATGTTTTAACAAGGGAACCATACAATCATATCTGTTTAGAGATCATTCTGGCTGCATTGGAAAATAGATCAGAGGACAAGTCCGGAAACAGAGAAATCAGGTAATAGGCTGTTGAGGTAATTCATCTGGTAAAGCTGATAGCTAGGATGGGTATAGCAGTAGGGGTAACCAGAAGCTATAAGCTCAAGAGACTGTGGAGTAGAATTGAAAGTTTCAGAGACTAATCGGATGTGGAGGGTAGCCTATTGGAATGGGTCAAGGTAAACTCCTATCCCAAAGGTGATGATATACATCAAAAATTCTTTATCTGCAATGTCAAAATCTTAAAAGGCCTGAAAAACAAAGGTTTTGTTCATGATTTGATGACCTAAAGCCTGAAATATAAATATCAAAGTTATATTTAGTTTTTTATTTAACAGTCTTGGTGTGATGATTCATAGTGCTTCACAAATACTAACATATTAGATAATGAGACATTGCCCAGACGCCTTGGGGTATTATATAATATATAGTATATAATACCATATTACTGTTCTGAATTCCAAAATGTAACTGACACCAAGGGTTTCAAATAAGGGGTCGTGGAAAAGGTTTGAAACCATCTTCATAGAGAAAGAACTGATCATAGAATATAGATTGCAGATAGTATTTAGTGTTTGCTTACTTTGGAAGATTGTATGTATTGTATGTGTTTGGTTTTTTTGTTTTGTTTTGTTTTGTTTTTTTCCCATGAACAGTTGGATTATCCCAGGGTGGGTCAATGTATATGGTGAAGTAAGATAATTGAGGATCTTAGCAAAAGAGTGGTTGAAGTTATAAATAAGGAAAGATGTGATGACAGGCAGAGCTGAAAAATGGGCCAAAGGAATGAAGATCTTTCTGAGGCTGACAGACAAGTGTTCCTGGAATAACAGAGGGAGCTGAATAGAGGAGGCTGTGGTCAGAATTGCATGTCTAAATTTAGGACTTAGAGTGGGAGCCTTTCATAGTGATGATAAAGTTCAGGGTATGGCCATGGAAGAGGGAGCAGGGTGGCATGGAGGTCAGTAGCAGTCACCAGAGATATAAAGGCCCAGGAACTGAGAAAGGCTTTAAAGTTAAGTGGCATTGAAATCACCTAGGATCACAGCTGAAAGACAGGGTTAAGAGGAAAATAATGACCCAGAATCTGAAGTCTTCAGCAAAGGAGGGAAGTGAACCTGAGATTTGACAGCAACAAGGAGAAGAAGAGATGTCTAGCCAGATGGAATAGGCCTCAAAGAAGCAGGGGCTCATACATGGAGGAGAAAGGAGGGCTCTATGTCTATCCTCCTGGCCAGAAATGCTGACGTGTAAGAAAAAGCAGCCTTCACCTGAGGGCTCCAAAGAAGCCATGCCCTTGAGGATATCCTGGTTTCATTGAGGGCTAGGAGGCTTTAATGAAGAGGTTTAAATTTCAAGAGAGTTTACTTTGTACTGAGATTACTGAGCAGGAGCAAAAGGAACAGCGAAAGATTGAGCTAGGGAAGAGGAAACCCAGAGCCACATGAGAGTAGCAGGAAGGGAGAAAATAGGCAAATATAATGGCCCCCACCTAGAGTGTGGAGTGTTATATGTTAAGAATTGTATTTCTACTCACTGATAATAGAGACCCTCAAAATAATGTCATTAAAAATCAGGACTTTTATATACTTTTTTACCCTTACTTAATAGTCTAAAGGTACACAGTGTAAAGCTGGGATGGAAGCTCCACATTACCATCAAGAATCCAGGCTTCTCCTTCCAGTTCCTGTCAGCCATCCTCAGTGCATACTTTTTGCCTTGTAGTTCCAGAATGGTTGTTGAAGCTCCAGCTATTCCTGTGTGTTCCAGGAATGAAGAAGGGGAAGAGCAAGGGGTCAAAGATGAAGAATGCCAGCTGAGGCAGTGCTCTATTCCCCATCACTACTCTTTATTTATTTATTTATTTATTTTTTTTTTAACATGGGCAGGCACCGGGAATCGAACCCGGGTCCTCGGGCATGGCAGGCAAGCATTCTTACCTGCTGAGCCACCGTGGCCTGCCCCCCCCATCACTACTCTTAAGGAACTTTTTGAGAAGCCCCAACCAAAAACTTCTGCTTAAAATTTGTTGACTGGGATTTAGTCCCACGGACACTCCATTTTTTGTGGTGAAGCTGGTAAATTTAGTTCTCTTAGTTGGGAACATTGCTATCTGTAACAAATCAAGGTTCTGTTAAAATTAAGATAAGAAGAGTGAATATTGGTAAACTGAAGAGCAGTGTCTGCTGTAGGTGGTCAACCTGGTGGTATTTTGCGAGCCACCAAGTTTCCATTAGAACTGGTCCCAGCAGTTCCTAAATGGTCTCCCCTGATCAGCAGCATCCATAATCACCTGGAAATTTAGTGGAAATGAAATTGTTGGGCCCCACTCCAGAGATACTCAGTCAGAAATTCTGAAGGTAGGGCCTGGGAATCTGTGCTTTAACACCCTCTCCCACCCACCCAACTGATTCCAATGCCCTTAAGTTTAAGCACAACTGCCCTAATACAATGATTCCCACACAATGGCGCACACCTAAATCACCTGTGGGAGCCTTTAAAACCACGTAAGCTTGGAGAGCTATATCCTAGAAGGTTTTGGTTCAGTAGGTGTGGGGTGGGCCTCTTGTGTCTGTAATTTTTTTTTTTTTTTAATGTTGCAGGTAATTACAATGTAGTGAATAATCAAACTATCTTTTGAAACCACAGCCCTAATGAATGATAGTGTACTCAGACTTTCTAAAGAAGTCAGCCTTGGTTCTGCTTTTGAGGAAAACCTGACTACTATAAGGAAGTCAGCAAAGGGATTATTTTGTTTTCAGTAAAGTTAGAAACAATAGTAGTCTCTGGAATTTCAAGGGATCTATATCCTTTCTCAATGGGTTCAGCTGCACCCAAAGATTATTACACATCCAAGAGAGTTCCAGCCTCTGGAATATGGGAGGATAGAAGATGACCTGGGCTGATGACCTGGACTTTTTGGGGGAAGTCAGAGAGTTGAGGCTACTGTAATGCCCTCCTACAAAGTGATTGGAGGCCCAGGTATTTGTGGGTATTGCATGCAGTGCTGAGGCTAACAAGGATAGAGGTGCTGAGTCTCTCTCTCACTTTGTATAGGTGCTTATAAAGTCATTCTAAGATAGCCTTAAATTTAGGTTGATTTATTTTGGAAAGATTAGTTGAGGAATACCTATGAAAATCTATATGAAATACATGGATGTGGAATCACTGGACTAAAAATGACAGTAAAGGGCCATTTATGAAAGTTACCCTCCTGCCTGTGCATATCCTTACATGTAAAGCAAATCCCTTCTTTGTTCAGACAACATTTATAAGTGTGGGTTTTCATCTTCTGCATTGTAACTTCATTTGAGTGTCTTATATTGGAGCATTTTATTTAGAATAATTTGTGTATATTGTGTGTGTGTGCGTGCTAGGACAAACGGTTGTGTCACATTTATTACATCATAGTTTTCTATTCTTTAAAAAAAAAACATATTCATTTGAATTGTTTTCTTGCCTCTCTTCCTCATAGGATTCTAAGTAAAATAGAGGCTGAGTTTAATTCATAAGTACTTATAACCACACCACCTCACACAAATGGGCATTTGTTACATGCTTCTTAGAAGAAAAAACTACAAATAATATTAAACCCACTCATAGTTTCCTTCTTGGAATTTTCTTGCTGGTAATTGTTGCTGCTAATTTGACAGAAGTAAGGTTATAGTTATAGAAAATAAATATAAACTCTTCTTATAATACATATTCCGTAAATTTAGGATACAAATGCAACTTTTCTCTTCCCATTGGCTCCAATTTTCAGGATACAAATATTATTTAGTCCCAAGAAAAATACACATGTAAAGTTAAATTGTATTATATAATTACGCACCATCACGAAAGAATGTTGCCAAACAGTGAGTGTATGAGGAAGTGTCAGAAACAGGCAATAGGTGTGATAAGAATTTAGTGGAGACCAGTATGGCTGTGACTGAAGGAGTCAGGGAACTTTCCTTAATAAAATCGAAACTCAGTTTTGCCACATTTTCTGCCATTTTAAAACAAAGATCACCTTTCTTCCAATTTCCAAGAACACATTCACCATTTCTGTCTAAAGCCTCATCAGGTGTACTTTTGGTGTCCATATTTCTACCAACAATCTCTTCAAAGCAATCTAGGCGTTTTCTGTCAAACAGCTAACAGTTCCTCCAGCCTCTACCCGTTGACCAATTACAAAGCCACTTTCACAGTTTTGATATTTGCAATAGCAGCACCCCATTCTACTGGTACCAAAATCTTTTATAGTTTCCTGGGCTGCTTAAAGCAAATACCTTGAAATGGTTTAATTTGAACAGTGGAAATTTATCAGTTTATAGTCTTGAGACCAAGAAAATGTCCAAATCAAGGCATCATCAAGGTGATACTTTCTTCCCAAAAACTAGATGTTGGGGTCCTTGTCTCCTCTGCCACATGGCAGCATCTGCTGGTCTTTCCCTTCTCTTCCATTTTGTTGATTTCACCTTCTTTTGCGACTTTTTCTCTATTATATATTCATTCCATTTATAAAGTATTCCAGTAATAAGATTAAGTCCTATCCTGAATAAGGTGGGTCACATTTAATTGAAGTAGCCTCATCAAAAGATCCTTCTTATAATGGGTTTATACCCACAGGAATGGGTTAGACTTAAAAGCATGTTTTTCTGGGTTACATACAGCTTCAAACCACCACAGAAGCGTGTGCTTTAATCATCCAAAAACTAGTCTTAAGGACCCAATGGTCTAAAATGAAACTATCTAGAAATATTCTTCTACTTTAGATAATCCATTTCTACTGTGAAAGGTACAATTCTTTAACTAATATGTCTCCTTCACTAAATTCTATGTCCAATGAAAACATTGACCTTACATCTTTCGTTCATTGCTTAATCCCCAGTGCTTATGCAGTCGATACTTTCTTCTTAAAAAAATCCAATAATGTTAATAATAATGATTATAATACTATAAGCACTTATTTCTGCCAAGCCAAAGTACTTGATATACATTATCAAGAAGTTGTACAGCTAGTAGCAAAACAATGCGTCTTGAACAAGAATACCTCAGTTTGAATTACAACTCTGACACTTAACTAGCTGTGTAAGCAAGCTGGTTAAACTTATGCTTCAATTTCCTACCTTTCACATGGAGATAATAATAATACTTATCTCAGCAGGTAGTTAAAAAAAAATAAATCAACATATGCAAATTAATATGAATAGGAATGCTCAATAAATATTATTGGTTATGATATTTATCATTCTTATCATAATCCTTACCATTTCCTTGTTTGCTGTTAGAAATGAATATGTTAGAATCAAAGAAAAGGTTCTAACATCATGGAGTACCTATTATGTGTCAGGCCTGTTAGATTCTTTCACAAATGATACCCCAGTGAATTGGGATATATATGATATACATAATATGAATTATAAAGCTCATTAAGTTTAATTTCACTGTCAGAAGCTGATTAATTTGTTTTTCACCATATATAAAACATATACAGACCTGGTTTAAAATAATATGTTTTTTAAAATGAATAAAAGATCCAACATGAAAATATTAGAGTGAGCATAGCCCAAATACCCCTGAAGAGTGAGAGAAAGATCAAAGGTGATGGTGGAGTTATACAGAGAAGGAAGGGTTTAGCAAATGAATTTGATTGCTGAATCATTATATTGATACTTCTTTTAGTCTCCAGTATCTTAGAGCAGCTACAAGTAAAAACCTAAAGTTGTGGAATTGTAATCCATACCAAACTCTGAAATCTGTTCTACAACTAATTGTTGCAATGTGCTTTGAAATTTATTGCTGTTTTGTATATACGTTATGTTTCACAAAAAAGTAAAAGAAGTCAATTGTGATGATAAATGCACAGCTGTATGATAGAAAATAATAATGCAATCATGCACTTCATTAAAGAATAAAGAATTTAAAATCTATTTTAAAAGTCTAGATAATAGTTTATAAGAAATTGTAAGAAAAATTATACATTGGTTGCTGGACCATGTACTCAAAAAAAAGAAGAAATATATATTGCAAATATATATTCATTTATAAAAACAAATAAATTTGTACAAAAACAAATAAAAAATATCCATTTTTTGGTGGCTCTAAGTGTATTGTTCATTTTCTTAAATAAAAATATTTTTTAAAATTCCACTAAAAAGAGAAATGATCTGTGTGAGGACCTCATATTTAAAGCAAAAATTATTTAAATTTTCAAACACTTCTATGATTGCACATTGTGTTCAGCAGTATTGAATAATTCACCATAATAAACAAATCCAAATCCTAAAAAAAAAAATGGATACAAGGTACTTTGCTTCTTTAACTGTTACCATTTATTAGCAAATATCAGGTAATATTCCCTTGCAAGAAATCTAAAGATCAACCCTATGGTGCTAGCATCAGTGTTATAGCAAGCTGAACTTGGTCTTCTTGTGCTTTCCTTATCCAACCTTTTTTCTCATCTTATAAATGCTTTCAGTCATTTGGCAGTAAAATTAAACTCATGGAAGAGATTTGATCAAGAATAGATGTTTTATCTCGACAAGCATAACTTCCCTGTTACCTAACGTTTATTATAAAACAAAGAAAATCAAAATGTTATCCCATCCCCACTGAGTAATGCTTGCCTCTATTTTGTAGCCCTGTGCCATTGATGATCTTCAGTAATACTGAAATATTAATTAAAATAAATATGGTCAATTCTTGATCATTTACCTTGTTGGAAAAATCAAGAGGCTAGCAAGGGCATTCAACATCTAGAGAAATAACAACTGTTTGTCTACTGTTTGCTATCTGTTCACCAAGATATGTTTTACCTTGTTGGTAACAAATATCTAACTGGACTAGTTTTCTCATTGGCTCTTAAATTTGTTTTTCTTAGCCATCTTTTTCTCGAGCACAAAAATATTTATGTACTTAAAATAAATATTTTATGATTGAATGAAGGTGATTAAGAATCATACAGGGACCCAAAGTCACAAACTAGAAAGAATTTAAAAAGCTCACTGTCCCCAAAACTATATAATCTAGATTAGATAAGATTATATTATAAACAAGTATAACCTTTTAGCAGTAGACAAAAATAGTAACTAAAATGTTAACTAAAATGTTAACCTCTCTGAGTTCACCAGTTCTCTTATTTCTAAGAATCCTAGAATTGAAAGAACTTCCAAAATAGCATTGGTATAGTGCTTCTTGTGGGTATGGGTGCTGTGTAAAAGAGAATGACAAGAAAAAGGTATCAAGCACAACTCACATCTGGATACATGATGTTGATCCTGATATCAAATAAGGAGTCAGTGTCCTTTTTAACCTGAATTATGGGTGTCTCTTCATCTCTCACATATGATATCAAGTTCACCTTATTAACCACCATTTCTCTTACACTGATAGAGTGAGGAGGAAGGTGTAACCAACCCCCTCATTGTACTTTGCTCTCTGTACTTTAACCCTGAACTCTTGCTTTGGGTCTGCACATTACTTCATATTTTTAGCCAGTGACTTAGCATGTTCTGAGTTAATAAGTAACTCTTAGGTGACTGATTAAAAATCCATGGAGTGGAAATGGAAAGGACTTTAAACATTGTTGACTTAATTAAATTCATGCTCTTTTTCATTCACAAAGTATTATTGCTACTCCCACTTTAGTTTCAGAGTAAAAGCTGTTCAACTCACTGTTCTTTGTCCATTAGACAATTATGGACATTTCTATTTGAACAGGAGAGAAAACAGAGTAGTCAAACAGAATCTGAGAAATGTAAACTACAATGTTTTCAAGAACAAACGTATTGAGAAAGTTTTACAGTGTGTAAAACATTTTTTAAAAAATTTTTTGTTGAAAAACATCTTCACCATATACTTTCTATACATGGTGTACAATCAGTGGCTCACCATGTCATCACATAGTTGTGTATTCATCACTAGGATCATTTTTTAGAACATTTGCATTACTCCAGAAAAAGAAATAAAAAGAAAAAACTCGTACATACCATACACCTTACCCCTCCCTCCCATTGATCTCTAGTGTTTACATCTACTCAATTTATTTTGCCCTTTTTCCCCATTATTATTTATTTATTTATTGTTATGCATATTTTTTACTCATCTATCCATACTCTGGACATATCAGACAGAGGTTCTCACAATCACACAGTCACATTGTAAACGTTACATCTTTATACAATCATCCTCAAGAATCTAGGCTACTGGAACACAGCTCAGCAGTTTCGGATACTTCCCTCTAGCCATTCCAATGCACCATAAACTAAAAAGAGATATCTGTATAATACATGAAAATAACCTCCAGGATAACCTCTCGACTCTGTTCGAAATCTCTCAGCCATTGAAGTTTTATTTTTTCTCATTTCTCTCTTCTGCCTTTTGGTCAAAAAGTCTTTCTCAGTCTCTTGATGCTGAGTCCTGGCTTATCCCAGGCTTTCTGTCCCATGTTGCCAGGGAGATTTACACCCCTGGGAGTCATGTCCCATGTAGGAAGGAAGACAGTGAGTTCATATGCTGATATGGCTTACAGAGAGAAGCTACATCTAAACAACAAAAGAGGTTCTCTGGGGGTGACTCTTAGGCATAATTTTAAGTAAGCTTAGCCTATCCTTTGCAGGAATAAATTTCAATGGAGTGAACCCCTAGATTGAGGGCTCTGCCTATTGATTTGATTGCAAGACTATAAAAAATTCTCCAAATGGGGAAGTTGAACACCTCCTCCCTTCTCCCCATTCTTCTTTATTCATTGCCCAAATCGCTTTGGGATCTATCAGAGCATCACACTAACCTGGACAAACCAACAAAATCTCACTCTCTGTTCAAGATTCCATGTATTCATGGTATCCAACTAAACTGACCATAAAAGTTAAATTAGGAAATGTACTACCCAAAATATAAATTTTACACCAAATAAACATCTCACCCTTTATTCTCACCCAGAAGTTGAGGTTTTAAAATATGGATGGCATCATCCTTTACTCAGCCTTCTAGTATACCTTAGCCCTATCCATATCAGCTTTATTCATATCTCTAGTTGAAGTCTAATCCCTTTTTCAACTTTTTTAACAGTTCCTCTGTGGGAAACTGCTCACTTTCATGGCTTCAGAGCTCTGAGTCTCAGGTGACAAAGTATGTAAAACTTTTAAAGAAACTTGAAATGACTTTAACCTTCAAATAGTACCTCTATTATACCACATGGATACTAACGTGTAAACTATTTTCTATGAGATAGTTGTGAGAGAAATCATTGCAATAGCAACTTCCTGCTGTCTTTTAACCTGAACATTCTTTTAGTCATAAAGGTAGCAACTGTGAGGACATCTTGATCTTATCTATGGCAAAGTCATACATTCTTTTCTTGATGCAAGTTTAGAGGAAATCCAAATTGTTGCAGTTATTATTTTAAAATCTCACATTAGACATATGTTTACTTGATATAGTTGGGAACTTGATACACTCAAGTTTCAAAGATAGCTATACATTGACATTTATTTGTATTAACTCCATGTCATTTATTTTTTAATTTTGTATTTTTATATATATGGTGACAATATTAACTAGCTTGTAAGAAATAATTTACTATATGCCAAGCACTGTTCTACATATCTTATATGCATTAACTTAATAACTCTCATTAGAACCCTATGAAGTAAATATTATTCTCCTATTTACAGATGAGTAACTAAAGCACAGAAAGGTTAAACAACTTTCCCGAAGTCATATAGCTAGAAAACAGCAGAAT
>PVIY010061083.1:0-11368 GCA_004026745.1 Myrmecophaga tridactyla | reverse complement strand
AGACCAAATGAAACTTTCTTCCTATGGTCTCAAAGAGAATGTGTAGTTCTAAAATATAGACTATGTCTTCCTAATCCCTGTGTTTTGAATTACTTTAACTCCAACCTGATCGGTTTCATTCTTATTTCCAGATATCAGGTTATATATATATATATATATATATATATATATATATATATATATATATATATATATATACTCACACATATAGCCTTTTGAAATCCAGAAATAATAATTGCCAACCTAGACTTAATGTGTCTGCTATAAAAGCTTACAATCTAGGCCCCTGTTTTCTTATAAGTATTTTCCAAAGTTGACCATACCATTGTTGTTCTTTTGTTTCTGGCTTATTTTGCCTCACCAAATGTCCCACATTGTTCATTCACATCGTTGCAGGCCTCACAACTTCATTTCTTCTTGTAGCAGCACAAACTTTGTTGCTAAGTATACAGCTTCGTTTGCCAATCTACTTCTCAGTCAATGCATTAGCCACCTGCATTCATCAGGCACCATGTATAGGGCCCAAAGTCCATAGTCCATCACATCCTCGATTTTAGATAATTTCATTGTCCCTAAGAGAAAGAAAACCAATAAACATACCCTTGCCAAATAGGAAATCTAAACCTCCTCTTAACTCTTGTCCCTCACCCCATTATTACCTCTGCTATTGCTGTAATGGTTCTGATGTTTTCCTTTTGAAAATAGCCCATAGCATGCAATAGCAGTTTTCACCCTGTACCCGGGACTTAAACACTTTTTGTACATGAATCATACCTTTGAAGTAATTCTTGTAAAAACTAATTTTTATTTCTAGTGTTAATCAGTGGGACACTTAGATCTATACAACCCTTTTCAATTTTGTTCATCTTCAGTATGGTAATAATACTTATGGACCCAGTAGAGAACCACTTTCACTTGTATCTATTCCCTTTCTATTGCGTCAACCTCATTAGCTAACTGTTCACCCATCTGTAGCTTCTGTGTATCTCTAAGTACCCTATATTCGTATTAAAAGCCTCTAATTATACCTGTATGATGGTTATAAAAGTGGAACTACACAGTATCTATCCTTTTGTGTTTGGCTACTTTCATTCAGATTGTGTCCACAAGGCTTATGCATCTTGTCACGTGCTTCAAGATGTCATTTCATTGTGCTGCTGTATAATATTCCATTGTGTGTATGTATATGCCACATTTTGTTAACCCACTTGTCTGTTAATTGACATTTGGTTTGTTTCCATCTTTTGGCGATTGTGAATAATGCTACTATGAACATTAGTGTGCAAATGTCTGTCTGTGTCGTGGCTTTCAGCTCTTCTGGGTGTATACCAAGTAGAGCTATTACAGGGTCATAGGGCAAACTCGATTTTTAGTTTCCTAAGGAACTGCCAAATAGTCTTCCATAGTGGCTGCACCATTCTATATTCCTACTAGCAGTGCATAAGTGTCCCAGTTTCTCCACATTCTCTCCAACACTTATAGTTTCCTGTTTGTTTAATAGCAGCTATTCTTATAGGTGTGAGGTGGAATCTTATTGTAGTCTTGATCTGCATTTCCCTTATAGCCAATGAAAATGAGCATCTTTTCATGTTCTTTATTCTCCTATTACTCGGTCTTGAAGATGTTCCCCTACATTTTCTTCTAGAAGCTTTTTGGTGCTAGTTCTTATACTTAGGAGTTTGATCCACTTTGAGTTAATTGGTCATGGTGTATAAATCTTTTAATGTGCTGCTGGATTTGATTTCCAAGATTTTGTTGATTTTTCATCTATATTGATGAAAGAGATTGGTCTGTAATTTTCTTTTCTTATAGTATCTTTTTCTGGCTTTAGTATTAGGGTGATGGCTTCATAGAATGAGTTAGTTATCTTTCTATTTTTTCTCTTTCAGAATCTTAAATATATCATACCACTGCCTTATTGCCTCCATATTTTCTGCTGAGAAATCCACACATAGTCTTATTCAGCTTCCCTTGTATGTGATGGATTGCTTTTCTCTTACTGCTTTCAAAATTCTCTCTTTGTTTTTCACATTTGACAGTCTGGTTGGTAAGTGTCTTAGAGTATATCTATTTGGATTTATTCTGCTTGGAGTATGTTGCACTTCTTGGATCTGTAGTTTTGTCTTTCATAAGAGAATGGAGATTTTTAGTGATTATTTCCTCAATTCGTCTTTCTCCTCCTTTTCTCCTCTTCTCTTCTTCTCGGACACCCACAACATGTGTATTCATGTGTTTCATGTTGCCATTCAATTTCCTGAGACCCTGCTCCTCTTTTTCCATTCTTTTCCCTTTATTTTCTTTTGTGTGTCAGATTTCAGATGTCCAGTCCTCTAGTTCACCAGTCCTTTCTTCTGTCTCTTCAAATCAATTGTTGTAGGTTTCCATTGTTTTTTCTCTCTTCTTTTTTTATTGTACTTTTCATTCCCATAAGTTCTGAGATTTGCTTTTTCACACTTTTGAGTTCTTCTTTATGTTTGCCCAATGTCTTCTTTATATCTTCCTTCAACTCATTGATTTGATTTTTGATGAGATTTTGCATGTCTATTCGAACATCCTGAGTTATTTGTTTCAACTCTGTATGTCATTTGAAGTGTTGGTTTGCTCCTTTGGACCATATCTTTGGTTTTCTTAGTATGGCTTATTATTTTTTACTGTTGTCTAGGCATTTGATTTCCTTAATTAGTTTATTCTTGATGGTTGTTTTCAGTCTTTTACCTAGGGTTTTCCTGCTGGATGGCTTTGTTCTCTATCTGTTCTTTGACATTCAGTCCAACTTATTTTAGACCTCTAGCATAGGTTCTGTTTAACTGATCAGAATTTTTGAGTTCTTGTTTTTCTGTTTCTAGCCCTGCCTATATGGAGCCTTTTTTTCTTTTTTTTTGAGAAGGGTCTCTTCAGATATTATAGACCCCAGTCAGATTTTCCCAGAACAGAGAGGCCTATGTCTCAGGAGGAGAGAGTAGCCAGCATCAGTTTTCCCTGAGAATGAGACCCAGCACCAGTTTGTCAGACTTTCCTATGAAGCCTCTAGACTCTGTGCTTTTCCTATCCTGCCTAGCTTGTGGTGCTTGTCTACTTGTGGCATTCTACCAGCTTAAGGTGATGTGGTGTCTTTAATTTCAACATGCTTTCCCTACCAGTAGTGGTTGAGACAGAGTTGAGGGAGTAGGCTGCCTTTGATTGTTTCTGTTTCCAGCCCTTGGGGCCTGAATTTCTTGAAGGAGGGATTCCAATTGAGGGGCCACCCCCCTTTTCTTGGGGAAGATAATTAGGGAATTAACCCCTTTCACCTGACTAGTTACTTTGTCTCCCAGACATGCCTTAGTTCTACCATTTCCTAGGGCAGTGCTGGAGCCTGAGAGTGCTTACAGGTTCATCTAGTGAACTGTCTAAGAAGTAAAAAAAAAGCAAAAAATCCTTTTCAGAGCTAGGTCCCTGGTCCTTGAGTTTGCCAATCAAGAGCTTGAGTTGGTACATGGCTCTATGTGTCTCTAGGCTCTATGTCACCCCTTTTCTTGGGATCCAGCCATTTTCCAGTATTTTGTGTTGTCCAACTGAAAATTCCTCTGATTTTAAATTTTTCTGTCAGCCCTGCCCCCGTCTCAGTGGGACAGAAACTCCTAGTTCCTTTAGTTCTTATTTCAAGTTTATCTGTGCTGGGGACCTATTTTCACTAGTCAGAATTTGTTAATTAATTCTACAATTGGACTTTGGTTGAGCCAAGCCCTTGATACTAGAAAGTCCGTTTCCTTTCCCTTGGGAGCCAGTTTGCCATGCCTATGTGCAAGGGGTGCCGACCTCCACAGCTTGGGCAATTTACAGTTCTGTGTGGGATCTCAGCCATTCCACCTGGTCCAGACTGGTGAATGCTGTGTGCTGGTCACTAATGTGCCCCCAGCAATTGTTCTGTACCATTCCTGGTATTTACTAACTGCTCTGGAGGAGGAACTACATTCCACACCTTGCTGTGCCGCCATCCTGTCCTGCCACCGCCTGCATTCTCGAGTGCTTTATTTTAAGTCTCTTTTTGTTGATTTGATTTTGGCTTCAGATTGTTTTTAAAAGCAGTTTGTAGTTCTTTTTCCTTTCTTTCATATTAAGGGAGGTGTTTTTATTGTTTCCTTGGGGAGAGTATCCTTTGGATTTGTTTTGATCCCCCATGTCAACATAGAGCTCTTGTAGAGAAATGCCGGTTTACTCTACGGTTCTTCTTCATTTCTCCCTAGTCTCATTTTGCTTGTCTTCAAATATTGGGCAACTATTAAGAATTCTCAGGTTTTTGTGTATTCACCAGTACTGTTTTGCCACTGGGGATAGGATCAAGAGTTGTACCAAGCTTTACTAAAGTCTTCTGTTCCTTCTTTGACTATCATATTTTAACTTGAAGTTCTAATCCTCTCATGAGGTTGTTGCTCGTGAATTTTTTTTCTGCTTTTTTGTAAAACTGTTTTTTTTTGGTTTTGTTTCAGATAAATAATGAGAAGGGAGAGTCTCTGATTTTATTTCTTTAATATATTTACCAGGAATTATATAATCTTAATTTTGAAACTAAAAAAACTAAAACTTTGGGGACTTTATAACGACTTAGAATTCAATAAAGTGTGGTTTACTTGAGTGCATGGCATTGTAAGATCAAGGGCACCATTTATATTGTTTTCTATGTGAATGGCTGCCTCCAAAATACACGTTTTATAAACTACAGTATGAATGGTGAGTCCTAGAATTATGCATCTCAGGTGATCCTGCGCGAAGCCACTCTTCATTCAAAAGGAATATTATTTTTGCCAGTCAAACTCCCTTCTGCAGTGGATTTGTTTCAACACTGTCAAAAAATGATGAATATCTGTACTATTGTCTTAACATCTTGTGTGAACTCCTTTTGTCGTAATTAACTAGGGAGCTGGGATAAGGGATTCATGCAGACATTACAGAAGGCTGGGCAGACACCAGCATAAGTAGCATAGAGCCAAGAAAGACAAAACTGAAGGTCAGTGCCAGTTTGGGAATCCACACTGAGAATCCTAACCTGGGCATCAGCCTAAAAAGCTTGATAGAAATAGGCAGAGGAGCATAGATTTGTGGACTTCCACAGATCAGAACAGGGCAAATGAATGCACAGTGGAGAAGAGGAAACAGAATGTAGAAAGATTCCTTGAGATTCTTGGAGGGCTGGCTAAGGTTTTACCCTTGTGAGAATAGGAAGATGTTAAAGGGTTGACTGATTTGGTTACTTTTACATTTGGCATTATATCATGTGGCTCTATTAGTATTTTGAGGTTTTTCTGTGTTCTTTCAGAATAAAGTGGAGGTTAAAAAAATTGTAATGCCAAATGCTTTTATATGAGACACCTCAGACTAAAATTTGATGTAGCTGGGTTATGCCTTTTGATGGCATAGTGAGCTAGAAGGAAATAAGAAGTCTTAGAAGTTAGTGTATAAACTTGCTCATTTGTTTCAGGGTCTTACCTATAATGATTTGTACTAGTTGACTTTATATTGGTATTTCTTATTTTGTTCTTATTCCCTTATAGCCCTTCTGATGCTCTTCTTTCTGTTTTCATATCACTCTTAGCTATTCCTCCTTTGGTGTTTTCCACGTCAATCTATAATAAGCCTTTGAGGCTCAATCAAGGTTGGGTTTTGTATGGTTAGTAAGATGCTTTGCAAATCAGCCTTGGCTCATGGGTCCAGGATTAAGATAATTTAGTGTGTTTATATTAGCTTTAATGTATAAGCATTAATAAAAATAGAAACTGGGGTTCAGACTTTTTTTAAAGCTATTGTTTGTGTCTCATCATTTGTAATTATATACGTCATTATTCTTTTACTTCTAAGCCTATGAAAATCAGGTGTACATTCTTTTTTTATGTGTGTACGTTTACTTGTGTGTGTATTTTTCTTTAAGTAAATAGGGTACTTGGACATTTAATTATTGTGGATATATAACACAGCTGTGCTTTATCATGATTAGGGAACCTGTCATTTTAATCCTGTCAAACTGAAAATGAATCTAAAGCATAAAATTTTCTAATTTACTAATACCAAGGTGTTCTAGTTTGCTAGCTGCCGGAATGCAACACACCAGAGACAGAGTGGCCTTTAATAAAGGGGATTTATTTTGTTAGTTCTTCAGAGGAAAGGCAGCTAACTTTCCACTGAGGTTCTTTCTTACGTGGAAGGCACAGGATGGTCTCTGCTGGTCTTCTCACCAGGCCCCTGGGTTCCAACAACTTTCCCCGGGGTGACTTCTTTCTGCATCTCCAAAGGCCAGGGCTGAGCTGTGAGTGCTGAGATGAGGAATGGCGAGCTGCTTATTAGGTTGTGCTACATTGCACTCTCTCATTTAAGCACCAGCCAATTTAGTCAAACGTCACTCATTGCAGCACACACGCCTCCTAGCTGACTGCAGATGTAATTAGCAACAGATGAGGTTCACGAACCGTTGGCTTATGGCCGCAGCAACAAGACTAGGTATGCTCACCTGGCCAAGTTGACAACTGAATCTAACTAACACACAAGGGCATTTTGGAACATTGATAATTTTCTCCACGATGGACTCTATATCTGGTAGATAGAAGGAAAACTTTTATCTTTATAGATATAGGTAGGATTCCTCTGTGAAGCCATATGGTCCTGGGCTTTTCTTTGTTGGGGGATTTTTGGTGACTGATTCAATTTCTTTACTAGTAATTGGTTTGATGAGATCTTTTTCTTCTTGAGTTAATGTAGGTAATTTGTGTGTTTCTAAGAATTTGTCCATTTCATGTAGCTTGACTCATTTATTAGTGTATCCTCTTTTTGTCCTTTTTATTTCAGTGGGGTCTGTCTGTAGTAACGCTCCCCCTTTCCTTTCTGATTTTTGTTATATGTATCATCTCTTTGTTGGTCTAGCTAAAGATGTCAATTTGATTGATCTTTTCAAAGAACCAGTTTTTTTTCCGTTCCCTCTGTTGCTTTTTTTTTCGTTTTCAATTTCATTTATCTTTGCTCTAATCTTTATTGTCTTCCTTTTGCTCCTTTGAGTTTAGTTTGTTCATCCTTTTCTAGTTCTTCCAATTTTGGGGTTTAGAGTCCAATTTGAAGACTTTTTTTCTTCTTTAATGTAAGCCTTTTGAGCTGCAAATTTCCCTCTCAGCACTTTCTTCACTGTGTTCTATAAAGTTTTGGTGTGTTGTAATTTCTGACTTGCCTCAAGATACTTCCTAGTTTAGCTTTTGACTTCTTCTTTAACCCATTTGTTGTTTAAGAGCATGCTATTTTGCTTCCATATACTAATAAATTTTCCATCTGTTATTGACTTCTAGGTTCATTCCACTGTTGTCGGGGAAAATACGTTGTATGATTTCAATATTTTTGGATATATTGAGAATTGCTTTATGATCCAACTTATGGTATATCCTGGAGAATGATGCATATGCGCTCGAGAAGAACGTGTGTTTTATTTTTGTTGACTGCAGTGTTCTAAATATGTCTATTAGGTCTGTTTGGTTTAGTTTCTCATTCAAGTCCTGTACTTCCTTGTTGATATTCTGAATGGATGTTCTGTCCATTATTGAGAGTGATGTGTGAAGGTGTCCTACTATTGATGTAGAACCATCAATTTCTCCTGTCAAATATGTCTGTATTTGCTTTATATATTTTGGAGTTCTGCTTTTAGTTGCATATTTATTTATATTTTTACATATTTCCGTTGACTTGTCCCTTTATCAGAATATAATGACCATCTTTGTCCCTCATAACTGCTTTTTTTTTTTTTTTGGTTTTTAATATACCGTGGGACTTGTTTATTAGAATTTTGCTTAAATTTTTTGTTTCTATATACATTAGTGAACATCGCTGTCTTTTTCTCCTAACGCTGTAATTACAAAATGCTACACATATGGGGGCTTAAAACAGCAGAACTTTGTTGATTTCACAGTTCTGGAGGTGAGCAGTTAGAAATCAAGGTGTCAGCCCGGCAGTGTTCCTCATGAAACCTTTTCTTGCCTCTTCCTAGCTTCTGGAAGTTACTGGCAATCCTTTATGTTCCTTGGCTTGCAGCCTCAGAACCCCAAATTCTTCCTCTGCCATCACCATAGCCAGCCACCTTCTCTCTGCCTTTCTTCTCCCCTTCATATAGGGACACCAGACATATTGGATTAATGGTCCACCTTACTCTAGTAATACCCCTTTTAACTTAACTGATTCCATCTGCAGTGAGCCCATTTCCTGATAAGATCACATTCACAGGTTCCAAGTTAGGATTGAAGTATTTATTTCATTTTATATTTTGGAAGAAAAGGTGTGGGTTTAGAGAAAAATCATGCAGAAATTACAGTTCCCATATAACCCTTCACACAAAATTCTCCTTATTATTAAGACTTTGTCCCTTTGGTACAATTGATGAAACAATATTATTAAGATGATGCTGTTGACTGTAGTCCCCAGTTTACATTAAACATATTTTTGTTCCTTTGTTTTAACATGTCTGAATTAGCTTTATAAATGGAATTGTGATACACCCCTTGTCCTAGACAGTTGTCATAGGACTTATCTATTCCTTAAAGATCTTTTTTTTTTTTTTGCATGGGTAGGCACCAGGAATCGAACCTGGGTCTCTGGCATGATAGGCAAGAATTCTGCCACTAAGCCACTGAAGCACCGCCCAAGATCTTTTTAAAAGGAATTTTCTTTTCATATAAGCCTAGCATTTCTTGTGGAGACAACCATCAACTTTTCTTTCATAGTTATTGCTCGGTTTAGGCAGATATTTCTTGATTCGGCTTTGACAATTTATGTTTTACTAGAAAATTGTAACCTTCATAAAGATTTTCAAATGTATTAGCACTGGGTTCATAACTGCTTTTTACTTAGTCTATTTTATCTGATATTTGTGTAGAAACCCCAGCTCTCTTTTGGTTACTACTTGCATGGTAGATTTTTTTCCATCCCTTTACCCTCAACCTACTTTTATCTATATGAGAATGCTGTGAACAATTGTACACCGATAAATTAGTTAACCTACATGAAATGGACAAATTCTTAGAAACATGCAAATTACCTTTTAAAGTGAGTCTCTTACAGTGTATCGTGGGATCATGCTCTTTCATCCAATTTGCCAGTATCTGCCTTTTGACTGGCGAATGTAATCTATTTACATTTAAAGTCGCTACTGATATGTAGGGGAGACCTGGTTGTATTCCCGACCCATGCACCTGCCCCCCCCAAATAAAAAAGATAAAGAAACAAAAGAGATAGATGGGAGGGTTATTTCCCAAATTTGGGAGAGTAAAGAGAAGAAGTATAGGAGCAATCTCTTAACTGTAGCATGACATTTGATTTGAGAATGAAAAAGGCCAAAGCAAGTGTGACAAAAAATTAATGTGTATTTTATCTGAGTGGTGGAAACTGTGATTTTTTTTAACACATTGTCTGTATTTTTCTATGCGTGAAGTATTGCTTAATTTTATAATAAAAAACAAAGGGTAAAAAAAAATAAAGTCACTACTGATAATGCAGGACCTTCTTTTGCCATTTTGCTATATAGCCTTTGTAAATCTTATAACTTTTTGTCCCTCTATTCTTCTGTTAATGCTTACTTTTATATTTACTTGATTTTTTGGTACTATATTGAGTGCTTCTCATTTCTACCTGGATATATTTTTCATCTGTTTTCTTTGTGATTACCATGGGGTTAAAATTTAACATCCTGAATATATAACAATCATATTTGGTTTGATGACAGCTTAACTTCAATAGTATGTACATACACTTTTCCTGTACACTTCTGTCTCCACCAGTTTTTGCACTTGTTACCACTATATCTTTGTATAGTGTGTGTCTAAAAACATAGATTTATCATTAGATTTTTGCATTTGCATTTTGAGCATCTATAGAAAGTAAGACGTGGAATTACATACGAAATAACACACTGCGATAATACTGTCCTTTATAATTACCCAAATGGTTACCTTTACCACAGGTCTTTATTTCTTAATGCTGCCCTGAAGCACTGTCTATTGGTCTTTCCTTTCAGTGTGAAGAGCTCCTTTTAGCATTGCTTGTAGGGCCAGGCTAGTGGCGAAGAACTCCCTTAGTTTTTGTTTATCTGGAAATGTCTTAATCTCGCCCTCATTTTTAATTAATTAATTTCTTTTTTATTCATATATAAATTCACATGCCATGTAATCATCCAACGTGTACAATTAGTGGTTCACAATATCATCATACAGCTGTGCGTTTATCATCACATCCACTTTTTTGTGTGTGAAAAATAACATATGTACAAAAAAGCAATATATTTCAAAGCACATTGCAACAATTAGTTGTAGAACAGATTTTCAGAATTTGGTATGGTTACAGTTCCACAATTTTAGATTTTTACCTCTAGCTGCTCTAAAATACTGGAGACTAAAAGACATATCAATATGATTCAACAATCATACTCATTTGTTAAACCCTGTCTTCTCTGTATAATTCCACCATCACCTTTGATCTTTCTCCCACTTTTTAGGGGTATTTGGGCTATGCCTATTCCAACTTTTTTCATGTTGGAAGGGGCTGCCAATAATATGGGATAGGGGGATGGAATTGGTTCTAGAGAGGCTGGCCCCTCTGTATTTCAGGACTTATCTGGTCCAGGGACCCATCTGGAGGTTGTAAGTTTCTGGAAAGTTACCTAGTGCATGGAACCTTTGTAAAATATTATATAATGCCCTAGATGTTCTTCAGGGTTGGCAGGAATGATTTTGGTTGGGGTTTGGCAAGTTATGATAGGTAGCAATGTCTAACTGAAGCTTGCATAAGAGTGACCTCCAGAGTAGCCTCTTGACTGTATCTGAACTTTCTCAGCCACTGATACATTATTTGTTACACTTCTTTACCCCCTTTTGGTCAGGATAGTATTGTTGATCTCATGGTGCCAGGGCCAGACTCATCCCTGGGAGTCATCTCCCATGACACCAGGGAGACTTTCTCCTCTGGAAGTTATGTCCCATGTAGGGGGTAGGGCAATGATTTCACTTGCAGAGTTGGGCTTAGAGAGAAAAAGATCACATCTGAGTAAGAAAAGAGGTCCTCTGGAAGTAACTGTTAGGCATACCTATAGGTAGGCTAAGCTTCTCTGCCACATACATAAGCTTCACAAGAGTAAGCCTCAAGAACAAGGGTATGGCCTATTGATTTTTGGTGTCCCTAATGTTTGACACAATATCTGGGGTTTCCCCGGTGGTAAAGTTTGAGTTCCATATTTTTTGTCCCATCCCTCAAATCTCCCTCATTTTTGAAAGAAAGTCTTGCTTGATTTAAATTTAAATTCTTGGCTGGAGTCCCACTGTTTTCTTGCTTCCATGGTTTCTAATGAGAAATTGGCAATCCAATCCCTTATATG
>PVIY010061082.1:0-11392 GCA_004026745.1 Myrmecophaga tridactyla | reverse complement strand
ACTCAAATGGGTGGAGACATATCATCCCCTAATCCAGTTTAACAACCATTCTTAACTAAATCACATCATTCAGCGAGATGATCTCATTACAGTTTCAAACATACAGTATTGACTAGAGATTATTCTGCCTTTATGAAATGGGATTTATATTAAAACATGGCTTTTCTTAGGGGGCATACTTCCTTTCAAACCAGCACAAACACCACCCTCAATTCTGTGGTCTGTGTCACCTGTTTTTTTTTTTTTAACAGATTGTCATTGTAAACATTGCTCATTGTAGGATTATTCAAAGTAGAGACAAGCCAAAACAAAACTTTATGATCTAGCATTTCAAGTGGCAGCATTTATAGTTAAAAACAAATGAACAAACAAAATAAATTTTTGTTGCATTTGTGTCAGGAATTTTTTGCCAGTTTACCCTCTCTGCTGGTTGGGAGCTTTTGTGTACCCCAGAAGAGGCCACGTTCCTTTAATCCGTCCCTGTGGGTGCAGACCTGTTGTGGGTGGGACCTTTTGGTTGAGTTATTTCAATTGAGAAATAACCCATCCAATTCACTGTGGGTCTTCGTCCTTTTACTGGAGTCCTTTATGAGGGGATAAAAGGCAGAAAAAACCCAGAGAGAGTTTAGAGAGATAATCCCCATAGAAGCAAGCAAGGACCCACAAAGGCTGAAAAAACCACTGAAGCCAGAAGCTGAAAGCCGTGGAACCCGGAGAGAAGGACCCTGGAGAGAAGGACCAGCAGATGCCGGCCATGAGCCTTCTCTTGTCACAGTGGAACTCCGGATGCCAGTGGCCTATCTTCAGAGAAGGTATCTTCCTGTTGATGCCTTAATTTGGACAAATCCTCTTTGTAATTCTGGTATATTACATTTGTTCAGCTTTAGCAAACCGAAACACCTTCCAACAAGGGAGTGGGTCCCTAAACACACATGCACAGGCACGGAGGCACGCTGCACTGCTGGTGGAATGGCATAGCCTTCCTGAGCTGCGCTGCTGGAATAAGTTAGTTCTTAGACCCAGACCCTCCCCCAGGCAACCCTCCCCTCCCCCCCACTGGCTTTATTTATTTCTTCTGCTTCATCAGGATATTGTTTTCAGATTTTTGGCTTGTTTCAATTCTGGAATTAGAGGGTGAGAAGAAAAAATGCCTACAACTGGGACAAGTAGAAGCGAAATGGGTGGGATTTGTGTAAGGAGAGATGCCCGAGAGATTGTCATTTCCATGGAGTCAGGGAAGGATTGGCTTCTTAGCAGCTTATGCTGTGAAGGAACTTTGAGAGACGGCACCTCTCCTTCCTGCTTTCATGAGCTTCGCGTGTGCGTGTATGCTGGGGTGTGCTTAATATTTTTGATCACTGTTTGGCTGTTGGTTATTGCCACCAAACCCTGTGTATTTTTCTCTTTCATTCCTCGCCCACAATACCAAGCGTTTCCAAGGGCGCAGGACCCTCTGTGCTGCTGCTCTGGAATCCAGCTCTGCCTGGGGAGAGGTCCAAGCCGCACCCTCGACAGCCTGTTAAGATCTCAGGCTGCCCTGTGGGAAAGCCCCTCACTTACCGCCTTGTCATAGTTAGAAGGCTGATCCCTCTATATTGTGGAAAGCTGATCTTATGAGTCCTCTGTAGGGAACTGGCATTTCTGCAGTGGGTGGCGACACTGCTCCAAAAGCTACGATTTTATGGGCCAAGAATGTAGGCACGCTGACAACTTCTTTTTTTTTTTAATTAAAAAAAGTATTAATTCATCAAAAATAGTAAACACTGCACACGAAAACAAACCATTTTATGAAAAATAACTCTGTTTGTCAAAACAACAAAAAATAGCTGGAAGAGTGGCATTGGCCTATGCTCACAAGTTGCATTAAAGATAGTGGGATTCTCCTCTCTGCCGCTGCATCCGATCTGTTGTGCTAGGTTGTTTTGGTTGAAGTCTATGAGAAAACGGGTGTGAGGCTGTAGCAGAAGTACTTTGAGACTGACTCTTACAGCAGTCCCCAGAGTCTGTGTTCTGATTCTTGTTGTTGGGAGTCAGAGACACAGAGAATGTAACCTCCCTGAAGGCCGTTCAGGTGGTGGTGGTGTAGCCAGGCGTGGGTGTCCCTGTGCCTGTGGACGGACTGAGCAGCAGGAGCCCTGGCTTGTGGAACATGCCAGTCGTGCACACACGGGGGACAGAGCGCACAGCCTGTGTCCAGCTGCTCAGTTGTGGGATTTGCTGCCCAGAGAGAAATATAGACACTTGAGAGCTCAGGCTCGTCACAAAGCCAGGCACTGGAAAGTAATGGCAAGCAGCCACTGTGTTACTCTGGGAGCCCCCCATTTGTGGTCTTTTTGGGGCTCCCGGGGTATGAGCTGTGAGCCATGCATTGGGAGCATCAGAAGGTGAGGGTGAGCAGGCCGGAGGGGAAGTGGAGCTGGGCAGGCACAGATCTGGGGCCAGGCCTGCTCCCCTGTGTGGCGGGGGGAGGACGCAGAGCTGTGACCTCATAGCAGTTGGGCCGGGCAGAGGCTGTGTCCGCCTGACTGGGCATTGGGGACATGGTTTGAGAAATTCCTGTCTTGTGCTTGGAAATTTCAAATAAAACTTCTTGGAACCTTTCAGTCTCAAGCTTCTGTGTCGTGGGGGTGGGGGGTGGTTCAGAGTAGGGTTGGGGAGCCCAAATTGACACCAACAAGAGAAGGCTCAGGACAGACAGCTGCTGTTTCATGCCTCTTCTGCATTGAAACATTTATGGGCACTGCCCCGACGCCCACAGAGCCAGGACATCCAGAAGCATCTGTTGCAGAAAAGATGTTCAGTCAGTGGACATGTGCTGGGAAAGGCCCACTACAGTGCCACAGGGGTGGCCTGGGGAGGGACAGCCAAAAGACACAGATACAGAAAGTACAAGTCCAGGTATCGCCGGGGCAGCTGCTGACCGGCGCAGGCTCTGCTGAGGATGGTAGATCTGCGCTCGGTATCGAGGCTGTCGGTGTATTCCTTACGGCTCACGTGTCAGACGCGATATTCTGTTAGAATAGAATGTGCTTTCACTTAACACAGACATCACTCTGAAGGGCCTTGCAGGGTCACCCATCACCTTGGACCCCGGGTGTATTTTCTGTGGCTGCTGAGACACCTCACCACGAACTGAGTGGCTCTAACATGCTGCACATTTCTTTCCTGGCAGTGCTGGAGCTTAGAAGCTCTAAAATCAAGTTGTTTGCAAGGTTGTGCTCCTGGGCCTGGAGGAGAATCCACTTCTTTGCCCTTTTCCAGCATCTCACGGCTGCCTGCATTTTCTCACGTGTGATCCCCTCTTCTCTCTTCCAAGCCAGCCGTGCAGCGTCTTCAGATATTTTCTCTTTCTCTGGGACCTCAGCTTCCACTGTCACGCCTCTCTCTTCAGCCTCCCTCTTCCATCTTTTAAGAACCCTTGTGATTGATTCCATTGCTCCCTGTAGAATAACCCGGGACTGTCTCCCCATTCCTGATTCATAACTTAACCACACCTGCAAAATCCTTTTTGCCATGGAAGGTGACAGGGTCCCAGGTCCTGGGCGTTGGGTGGTGGCCGTCTTTAGGGGCTGTTATTCTGCTGCACACAGTCCCCTCCCTCTGTTTTTCTCCCAGGCCCAAAGTGCTTACCGCAGACTCTCTGCCAACTGTGGGGTAGACCACACACCCCTGTTGTCATTGGGGTGCGGCCTGGTGGGCGCAGGGGTGAGGGGGACAGAGAAGGGGCATTCATGAATCTGGGGCTCCCTGGCAATCCCCACCGGCTCCTGCTTCCCTTTGGAAAGTACAGTTAGAAAATCAGTAGTTGAGTGAGGATTTTGTGTCATCGGCCTAGACCTGCTGATGTGTTTACCCCCAGGTCTGGACTCAGCCTGAAGAGGCCACCTGTGGTTCATTGTTTAGTCCCTTGGTGCACACTGAGCCTCTGGGCTCCGTGCTTCACCTGTGGCAGCTTTTCCTCTGTTGGGGAGGCAGTGCTTCACCTGTGATTTACTCACCTGCCTGCCCTGGGGCAGCCAGCCCCAACCCTGTGTTCGGTATGGAAGTCTCCTCCTCGGGTCCTCCCCCCACACCTGTCCTACCTGGGCATACTTGCTCCTCTCCCCTCCCCTTGCCTGTGGGGACCCCACCCAGCTTTTCAGCCCTGTGTACTTGCTGCCTGTCCCAATTCGGTCCCAAGCCATCTCCCCTTCCAGGTACCAGCTTGTGAGCTGGCCCGCTCCCGTGTCACCTGCCATGGATTTCTGTGCTGAAATCCAGCAGTGTTTTGAGCGCGTGCCTTGTAAATGCAGTACCCGTGGAAGACCTGTGTTCCCTGCCCAGCTTTGCTTTTAAACGGTAGAAAGAGCCCCAAAGCCTTACAAGAAAGTGACTCCCCTAGCATTGGAAACCCAGCAAATGCTTCTCTAATTTTTAGAGTTTTAAAGAGAGAAACAAATGTAGGAAAAATGTAGGGGTAATCACAGACAGTAGAATTTGCAGGGAATGAGTTTCATTGTTCTGATTATCAGTACGTTGCATGCTCAATATAGAAAATATGGGAAACTCTAAAGAAGAAAAGAATTGCCTGTAAATCCTCCATCCAGAAGAGTTTTTCTTTTTACTCACTGTTTTGGTTTACTAAAGCTGCCAGAATGTAATATGCCAGAAATGGAATGGGGTTTAAAAAGGGAATTTTATTAAGTTACAAGTTTACAGTTCTAAAGCCATAAATGTCCAAACTAAGGCATCCAGAGAAATGCCTTGGCTCAAGGAAGGCTGATCTGGGAACGCACGTGGCTGGCATCTGCTGGTCCTTTGACTGTTTGTTTCATAAGCTTCCCTGGGAAGTTTTCTTTTTGCATCTCTAAATGTCTGTGTCTCCTGGTGGCTCTGAAGCTTTTTCCAAAATGTTTCCCTCTTAAAGGACTCCAGTAAGCAACCCCACCTTGAATGGGTGGAGACATATCTCCATGGAAACTACCTAATCATAAGTTCCCACTCACAATTGGGTAGGTCATATTTCCATGGAAACTACCTAATCATAAGTTCCCACTCACAATTGGGTAGGTCATATTTCCATGGAAACAACTTAATCAAAAAGCTCCCACCCAGCAACATTGACTCAGTAGTAAAGAACATGGCGTTTCTGGGGTACACAACAGTTTCAAACCAGCACACCCACCTTAGTGTTTGCGAGGGTTGATTGTGTGTGTTGCAGGCACAGTGCTATGTCCAGACATTTTCCCAACTTAATCTTTATTACAGTGACATTTCCTTGAGTCCACCTTTTTCTAGTCTTTTTTATGGCTGCATGCTGTTTAATCATAGGGTCGTATTAAAATCAACTCATCCCAACATACGTTTTTTTAGTACTCCAAATAAAAAAATGAGAAGTTTGTTTTAAAAAGTTGACCAAAAAAAATGAACAAAACCAAGAGCTGTGCCTCAGTTTACCCCTTGTCCCATACATGCGTACGTAGCGTGACTCTGCATGTGCCATGCTGTTCCCTCTGGCCGGTGGTGAGTGGCTGGCCGTGGTCCTGAGTGTTAATTATGAACAGCCGGGGGCTCTGTTAGGCAGTGACTCATGACCCCCGTGAAGTCGGGTTAAAGCCTTAACCCGCGTTCCTGTGGGTTCTGAACGCATTTGCTCACTGGGCCTTGGACGATGTTGCTATCAGGTAAGGTGAGGGCTCATTTGTGGGTAGGATCTTTGAAAATCCGACTTAGTGAGACCAGATTGAATCTGGGTGGGCCTCACCCTGTGTGGCTGGAGTCCTTATAAGCACGGGAGCTCTCGGCAGAGACAGATGCCCGGGCAGAGGGAGAAGCCTGCAGGAGAAGCCGTCTGCGCGGGGCAGAGGTGCACACCAAGGAACCCCAGGATTGCTTCAGGCCGGGAACACCACAGACCCTGGGAGAAGGCATCACTCGTCGAGACTTGATTTTGGACTTTAGCCTCCAAAACTGTGAGCTGGTCACTCCCCATTGCTAAAGCCAGCTCATTGTCTGGCATTTATCATAGTGTCCCTGGCTAACTAACAGCCTCCCTTCCACTATGACTCCTTCCTGTCATCAGGACTTCACATTAGCCCTGCAGTTGCTTGAAAGGAAAAAAGCAGCAACACCAATTGCTACTGATCTTTAGAAAGTGAAACAAAAAAAAACAAAAAAAACCAGATGCATGGGTAGTACCAGGTATTTGAGTGTAGAAGGGTCTAGAAAGAATCGTTGCCATGTTAAGAAGCATGGAGAATGTTTTGGTTTTAAAGCATCCTTGCTTTCAGGGCTTTTGTCTTTAATTTTGTATTCAACCATGTAGTAGTCCATTAAAAATCAGAAATGGTTAATTAAGTTCATTAAAAACAATAGTCTGCCACACTCTGATGAAGGAGGGTTTGACTTTCTTTTTAAAATTAACAAAGATCTAAATATTTGTAGCAGGCAGGAAATCAAGTGGCTTTACTATGAAATTTCTCTGGATCGGACAAGCTGAGAAGGGTCTTAGGGAAATGTGTACATCTATTACTCCTTAGTTTACCGCGTTTTAATTACCATTGTATAGAAGCATGTCTGGTGATTAAAAACTGCATGGCATTTTGTGCTAAGAATCAAAACAGAGATTTTGCTTGGAATGTTTAACTTATTAAATACATGGCAGGCATCCTACTCCAGTTTTTAAAATCATCAGCCAGGCCTTGTTATATTTTTTAGTCTTTGTTCTTTCGTCTTTTGCTTTAATGAAAAGGAACTCTTAGAAAAGGGCATTGGGAGGCCAGCAAGAAGTTGAATTTTCTGCTGGACCTGTCCTCGACTGCTCCTGCCCCTTAGGTCCCTCCCCTGGCCCCTCTCACGGTGGCTGCACCCCCCCCCCATGCCTGCAAGCTGGAAGCCCCCTTCTGGGGCTGGGGTTGGGGGCTGATGGCAGGAATTGGTTGGTTTGAGCTGTGAGGAAAGTGTAGAAAGATCTAGAAAGCCAGCAAAATGCAGACACTAGCTGCTTAAATAGCATTGACCTTGGTCTCTTAGCTGCTGACTCGAGCAAGACTCCTCCCTGCGGAGAACTTCTCACACAGTGCCTCAGAACCAGCACTGCATATGCTTGCCGACCTAGAGTTCACTTGCAGACATCATCGCGGTGGGTGCCCAGTGCCCCCATCTGCAGGACAGGGACAGTTGTTCACTCGCAGCTGTCATCACTGTGGTTGCCTTGTCACCTGGCACATAGTAAGTGCTGAATAAAAGGGGCTGCTGCAGCCACCATGGGGCTAAACTCTAAAGCATTCAGGTCTTGAGGAAATGCTGTGCCATATCCAGTGGCTTTCAAAGATGCATTTTTGCTGGCTCATCATCAAATTCATATTTTAAAAAACATTTTTATTGAGATTTCTTCATGCAAATACAGTCCATCCACAGTATACACTCAGTGGCTCACAGTGTCATCACGTGGTCATGTATTCATCACCATGATCATTGTTAGAACATTTGCATTGCTCCAGAAAAAAAATAAAAAGGAAAAAGAAAAAAAATGTCATATATTCCATACCCCTCACCCCTCTGTCTCATTGACCACTAGTATTTCAATCTACCCAATTTTTTTTTTACCCCATAACATGCCCATTATTTATTTATTTTTTATCCTTATTTTTTTACTCATCCGTCCATAAACTGGAAAAAGGGAGCATCGGACACAAGGTTTTCACAATCACATGGTCTCCTTCTAAAAGCTATATACTTAGTCATCTTTAAGACAAACTCGTATTTTTGTCTCCATAGCCCCTTCAGCTCCAAGGTCATTTACCTTTTTTGATGAATGCTTGGAACCTTGATCAGAGGTGCATTTACGCAGACACGCTCACGCACAGACCCTGTTGCTTCGCTTGATCGTAGCGTACGGCCACTACAAACTGTCCCCTTAAGCCTCAGTTTCTTCCTCAGGAACTGAGCGCGGTGATGGTGCAGGCTCCCGGGCCCATGGGGAATTCCAGAGTGTCGTCTGTCCCCTGGAAGGGCGCCCCGCGGCCCCCGGTGCCGGTCGGTGCCCAGCTACTGAAAGCCTGCTTCATTTTTTAATAGTCAGGGTGTTTGGTTTTAGCTCTGTTCTGTGCCATCCCTCTGCAGAGTTGTCAGTGGCGGTGCTGGCATTTTCCTCCAGGCTAGTGCAGCGAGTCTCCGCCGAGTGGCAGGGAAGCCGGCACGGGCCCCCTCGGGAGCGCACGCTGGAGCCCCTTCTGCAAAGCAGCCTTCTGCCCACCTGCTCCCTCCTCTGCCGGAGTGCGCACCTTGGGAGACGGGGAAGGACTGGTCACCGAGGCTCGGGGATTTCCGCCCGAGGGATTCTTCCAGTGTAGCCTCACCGGCCGCCTGGGCTGGCCGGTCCCGACACCCACCCGTGGCCGGGCCGTTCTGGGCTAGGGCGGATCTCCCACCCTTTGCAGGAGAGAGGATGCACACCAGGGAGAATTTCCAGTGCCCTCCGGTGCCGCCTCCTGCCTCATCGGTTTTGTCACCGGGTGCATGTGTGCACACGAACTTCCAGCTAGAACTGAGCTTCAGAGAACGAAGTACTGTACGTGACGAGCAAGTATACTGGAGAGGGCGTGGAGGGCACCTTCACCTGACCCTCGTTATGTCAGTAACTAGTAAATTAAATTAGAACTTGGCTGCACTTTTTCTTCCCCCTGTTGAGGCTCAGGATGAATTGATCTTAGAATACTATTTTGGGTTTTAAAGAAGGACATGAAATGAAATCCTTCGCCTCTTCATCCTCCCTCTCTCTGTTCTGCACGGCGGGTAGGAAGGAATGGTGTGATGGCAAAAGGGTTCCTCAAAGACCCCGGGGGCCGGGCCGGACTGAGCAAGGAGCTGGCGCTCCAGCCCCTTTAATGCTCTTTGCTGTTCAAGGCTCTCGCTTTCATTTTCTATAGAAAAGGCTTTCTGCCGCCTTGAACAAAACTTGTATTTTCATGCCTAATAAGTGAACACGAAATACAGTGAGCTCTGGAGTCGAATGGGGAGGCAGTTTCGGTGGGAGCACGCTTGCTGCTCACATCTCTCTCTGAATGTCTTGGGTGCAGAGTTGGTGCTACGGCTTCTTGGAGTGGGGGACATGTGTGTGCTTGGAGCCCCCGTCCCCAGCAGCCAGCCTTCCAGGGGTTTTGTCTGCAGGCTGAAGCAGGGTCTTTGCTTGCATCTCAGGTACTTGCCTGTCCCCAACATGCCTCCTATTTTAAAGCTTACATTTCTAAGTTGCATTTCATTTTTCCTTGCCTGGGATATTTTCTTCCATCTAAAATAATCTTGATTTTGAGCCATTAAAGTCCTGTCCTGATAATCTTTCAAGGACTAGAACATAGTAACTTTAATATGTTAAAGTTTCTGTGAAGAAGCTATCTCTGTTTACCCAGTGTTTTAATTTGCTAATGCTGTTGAAATACACCAAACATGGATTGGCTTTTATAAAGGGGATTTATGAAGTTACATGGTTACAGTTCTAAGGACTAAAAAATGTCCGGACTAAGGAATCCAGAGTAGGATACCTTGAATCAAATGAAAGGCTAATGACTGTCATATGGAAAGTCACGTGGCTGACATCTGCTGGTCCTTGTTCCTGGTTCTGCCGCTTCCAGCTTCTGATTCCAGTGGCTTCCTCTCTGAGCGTCTCTGGTCCCTCATTGAGCTACTCCGGGGCAGAACTGTAGATTTTTTTCTCTTAGCTTCCTTTGGCTGTCTCCAGGTTCTGGCTTTTCAGAACTGTGAGCCCTTGCTTGGCATCTCCTGGGAAGGCACATGGTGATGTCTGCTGGGCTCTGCATCTCCAAATGTCCATGTCTCATCGTCTGCTCGCTGTGCCCACTATCCAAGCATCTGTCAGCACCCCACGCACCTCTAAACGTCTGTGTCTGAGCTTTCTCCAAAATGCGTCCCTGTCTCGGCTCTTTTAAGAACTCCACTTGAGTGAGTGGGGCTGCGCGTCCACAGAAATAATCTAAGCAAAAGGCCACGCCCACAGTTGGGTGGGTCGCATCTCCATGGAAACAACCTAATCAAAAGATCCCACCCTACATGGGTCTGCCCCCACAAGATTGGATCAGGATTAAAAGTACATGGCTTTTCTGGGGCGCATAACAGTTTCAAACCAGCACTCCTGCTGTGTGTGTGCCCTGGGGGACACCATTTGTGGCCCCCCCATCATTTTCTAACCACTCACTCATTACACACAGCCTGTGGGTCTGTGTACCTGTGAGCAGGTGTGCACAGGTGTGGCTGTGGTCACGGCCCACAGGGACTGGGCCTTGTTTATCTTCTTACCGACAGCCCTTGTGTTTGTCACTGCGGAGGGCTGGTGGGTGAGGGTGTAGCCCAGCCGAGCCCCGGGAGAGGCTGCCTTAAGGAGGCTGAGGGTTGTTTTTTCTTAGCTCCGGGTGACTTTGTTTTCCGTGCTCATTCAGCATTTTGTATACCCCACCCCCCTTTTGGCAGACTAGATAGAGCCCTGCTTCTCTGGCAGAGGGCAGGTCCAAGAGCCCAAGTAGCTTCTTTTATCTGTCTGCCCATTTGTTTGTTTGCTCATTCATTTATTCAAATGCATGGGTCCCTCCTGAGCAGCTCCTCTGTGCAGGTTCCATGTCTGGGGTTGCAGAAGTAGCCGTGCTCTCGGCACAAAAAGCCTGCCTTCATGGAGCTAGTGTTTTGGGAAGTAGGTAGCAGGTACCTACAATAAAGGTAAAAAGTAAAACGTATGATCTGATGGGTAGTAAAATGTGACAAGGGGGGAAATGCAGCAGGGGAGAGTGGGAAGCACGAGAGGCGGGCCCTGGGACTCAGTGGCATCCATCCTGGACGGTCTGCTGAGAAGGCGGCGTGACTGCAGACCTGGAGGGAGGGAGGAGGCGCGGGATGTGGGTGTCAGAGGGAGAGAAGCTCCCAGGTAGAAGGTGCTGCGAGGGCAGAAGCCCTGAGCTAGGATGGGCCTCGAGGTTTTCAGGAACAGAGGGAGACAGTGGGGCTGGAACCGAGTGAGCAGGAGGGAGAGAGGGAAGGAAGCTCAGCACTGCGGGGCCAGGCCCTGGAAGGCCCCGAGGGGGTTCAGTGGTTGCCACGAGGCATGGCTCTGGCCACTGGGGTGGCTGGGGAGGGGCTGCACCACGGGCACAGCACGGCCTGTGTCCTGGCCTCGGCTCCCCCACTGCTCACTGCGCGTAAAACGGACGAGATCTTAGGGACTGGAAGCTCTGTCTGAAAACCATCAATTGGGTTCTTACTGTTACTGCTGATGTTATTAAGATTGCTGAACCCGTAGTGCTCTGAGGGTGAAATGGCTGTGCTCTGGACCCCGTACTGCAATTGTCTCAACACGGGCCCCACTGGCTGCGCGTTATGGGTGTTCTGAGGTTAGGGTGCTGAGGGA
>PVIY010061081.1:0-11371 GCA_004026745.1 Myrmecophaga tridactyla | reverse complement strand
CCACCCAAATGGGTGGAGAAATGTCATCCCCTAATCCAGTTTAACAACCACTCTTGACTAAATCACATCACCCAGGCAGATGATCTCATTACAGTTTCAAACATACAGCATTGAATAGAGTATTCTGCCTTTATGAAATGGGATTTATATTAAAACATGGCTTTTCTTAGGGGGCATACTTCCTTTCAAACCAGCACATCGACACAATCTTATTGAGGCTCCCTTGTATGCAACACGTGGCTTCTCTCTTGTGGCTTTCAGAATTCTCTTTTTATTTTTGGCATTTGACAGTTTGATTATAATATTCTGTAGCATAGGTCTATTTGGGTTTATCTTGTTTGGAGTTCCGTGAGCACCTTGGATATGTATACTCATGTATTTCATTAAATTTGGGATGTTTTCAGTCATTATTTCTTTGAATATTTTCTCTTTTCCTCCTGGAACTTCCACATTGCATATATTGTACACTTGATGGTGTCCCACAGTCTCCTCAGGCTTTGTTCACTTTCCTTTGCTTTTATTTCTTTGTTCCTCAGACTGAATGATTTCAGTGATCTTATTGTCAAGTTCACTGATTCCTTCTGTGAGCTTCAATCTGCTGTTGAACCTCTCTAGGGAATATTTTATTTCTGTTAACTGTTGTCTTCAGCTATGTTTGGCTCCTTTTCATAATTCGATTTCTCTATTGATGTTCTCTTTGTGTTCATCTATCATTTTCTTGACTTCCTTTAGTAATTGGTCCATGTCTTCTTTGAGAATATTTAGAACCATTTTTTAAAAGTCTACGTCTACAATGTCTCAGGTTTGGTCCTCCTCATTGATAGTTTGTAATGTTTTAACCTTGTCCTTTGCCTGGACCATAACTTCTGTTTCTTTGTATATTTTGTGACTTTTTGTTGAAATCGGGACATTTTGATGTTTTATTGTGTTATCACTGGAATTTAGATGTTGAGGTGTCTGTTTCTTAAGCTTGTATCCAGCTAGTGTTATGACATAACTTTCATGATTGCCAAGACCTAAGAAAATAAAAAAGAAGGGCAAAAAGAACATGCTTTCCCCAGACTTTGCAGATTGATCTGTGTGAGTGCTTTCCTTCAGAGCTGATCTTTACAAAGAGTTTAGACAATAGCTCCAGTGAAATCATAGGGCCCTCCCTAGTCCTTTCGTGTCTTGGGCATGTGTGTTTGGTCCTAGGAATTCTCCCCATTTACAGGATTCGGAATATACCTTCTTCCCTAGGAAACAGCTTCCTCACAGTCCTGGGCACTACACCGTTCGTCCTAGAGCCAGCAACCCCTTGTGCCAGACAGCTTAACTTGACTGCTCTGGCATTGCGTTCTGTAGGAGAGCTTGGCGAACTGCCTTCTATATGCAGGACAAGTTCTGGTATGGTGGGTCCCTCAAGGTTCCACTAGACAGATTGAGTCAGACATACATGCTCCCAGTATGCGCACAAGGATTCCTTTGCTCCCTCTAAAACTGGGACCAGGGATCTGCCCTGGGATTGCGGGCTGCCCTGTGCCCAGCTTGGTGAGTGGTGGGAGAGTGGACGGCCAGAACACCAGAAGATACTACCGTTTTTTTTAACTTTTTAAAAATTGTATAGTGTAACACACATACAAAGCAAAGAAATAAAAAGAGCAATAGTTTTCAAAGCACACCCTACCATTTTTCTATTAGCCTCTTTTCTTTCTTCCTTCCTTCCTCTCTCTCTCTCTCTCTCTCTGTCTCTCTCTTCCTCCTTTTTATTCTTATCAAGACCCTTCAGGAGAAATTGGAACCATATGGTCTTTATTTTCCAGTTTGATGACAAACATACTGAAAAGGAAAGACTTATGTTTTATATTAAGAAAATGAAGCAAACTGTTATTCACAGCATATATTGCATTCATCTTCTATAAAACTATTGGATGTATGGTACCACTTGAGCAAAAGGATCTTATAAGTTAAGTAGTCTTTTTTCTTGATTCAGTACTTGCCCTCTTACTGCAGTCTTTTAACTGTTTTCTGAAGTTTTGAGAAAGTTCTTTCTGTCATTTCTTGCTGATTGTTCAAAGCTTCTGTGGGGGACAGAACCCTGAAGCATCTCACTCTGCCATCTTGAATGTGGCAGGGTGTCTGTGTTTTACTTTATAAGCTGTGAGATCAATATGAGAAAGTTTACACTAATATGCTCTATACTTTATTTCTTTTTTAAATCCTTTTTAATATGCTTGAAATATTTAAAGAATAGCCAAAAGGAATGGGGCAACTAAAACACAACCCACTATGTGTTCCATAACTGACTTACTGACTTTATTACATTGGCAAAGCAAATTAATGGTAAAAATGGGACTAAAAGCCAGGATTAACCCATTCTTGATTGATCTAGCAAATACTTGTTGTCTGTTAAGTAGACAGTTGCTACAAAGTTTTTCTTCTACCTTTGATCTGGAATCTGTCTCCCTTCATCCTTCACCTGGTCTAACTATCCCCTCCTAACACCCTCTTCCCTGGTAATGAGAACTATGGCTTGCACCTATGACTCCCCCATTTGCTCTCTAGCTGGAGCAAGGTGCTTTAGTCATCATAGAAAAAGTGAAGATTGTATTGGCAACCTACTTACTAGTTTCCTTAGCAACCAAGGCAGTATTTAAAGTGACGGCATCCCTTGCTCAGAATAGAAATTGAGTAAGCTTGAGCTTGCCTCAGGTCCGCTTTGCCTCATCAAAGAATATTCCTCACGTGGCTATTCACAGTAGCAGACTTCTGATTGGAATATAATCATAGCAAAAGCTCTGGTCCCATAGCCAACTTCATTTTTGCCAGTTTATAGTGCCCCTTATACCCAATCCCTGGAAATATTGCCTAAACAAACTCTTTTAATTTCAGAATTTTAAAGAAATTATTTCTGTCTCCTTGTAGCTTTTGCAGCAATTTAGGTATGCCATCACCAGTTTCCATGAAATCTGAGCAAGAATCAAGACAATGAAGCTGTCCAGGCATCCAGGAACTGCATGAAGAAAAAAAGAAATAATTGAAGGAAATTGCCATTAAAGAACTATAGTCACATATCTATTGTTTGGTCTTCTTAGTAAGTCACTTCTTTGGGGAATGGTTCCACCCCAACCACCAGTAATCTAATGTCTTAATTACAACAGTAGCAGCCAGCTAATTGACTGTGAAACAGTTGATTGGTCTGGACTTGTGAACTTGACCCAGGCTGGGCCAGTGGGTCTCTTCCTTGAGATTTGTGGTCTTGGGGCTAAGAAAGATTGGCTTAGGTGGTCTTGGGTGCATGGATGATAAGACAGGAATCCTTAGATTCGTTAGTGGCCAAGAAAAAGCAAAGTCTGTGTGAAATAGTGATAAACAAATTGATTTACTGTTAGATTTCTAAAAGCCTCCAAAATCCTAATGTATTTTGACTCTCCATGAGGGAAAAGTTATTATATCTCAGGCAGCATTTCCTCAACATGTTGGACCATGGAAGCTGGAGCTCCTCAAATTTACTTGGCCACACAGCCCTTTCCCTGGGTAACACCCATGAACATCCTGGGAAATTAGCTTTTCAAGTAATTTGCATCAAGGCATGTTGACGTAAAATATTAAGGTCTAGGAGGATGGAATATATAAGCCTGGAGTATTCTAACTTAATGGTTCTCAACTAAGGGCAATCCCACCCCCAGCCCCAAGGGACATTTGGCTATATAGAGAGTCATTTCTGGTTGTCACAAGTGGAGAGGGGACTGCTATTAGCATCTAACGGGTAGAACCCAGAGATGCTACTGAACATCATACAATGCACGGGACAGCCTCATCAAACAAAAAATTATCTGGCTCAAAATGCAATAGCTCAAGGCTGAAAAACCTTAACTCAATATTAGGATCCTGGATAATCAGTCCTGTGTAAGTTCAGGACCCCAAGGGGGAGGGCATATGATACATGGTATAATCAAATGCCCTTGACTTCTGTTTCTGGCTCATATTAAATATTCTAATGTTCCGGAGTGAACTTAGCCAGACGCATCCAGATTTTCCAGATAAAAGAGGCCTTTTTTTTTTCAGTTCCTGGGGGAAGAGAATGAGGAGAATTTGACCCAGAGCTTCTGATCACATGCCAGTGCCTCCTCCCACGTCTCTCACTATTTTCTCCCATCACATGGGAAGGCATATGAGTAGCAAAAGGGCAGAGATGCTCTTCTGGCAAGGGCTGTGGAATGAAAGTTCCAAGAAAAGCATGAGTCAAATGTTAACAGAAGACCTGGGAATGAACTGGTCTGGCCTTGACCACATGATTGAATCAAGCAAAAGTGGGGAGGGCTGAATTTTATAAGACACCATGAAGTGATCTAGCCCCCATCCTGTTGAACAGATGAATGGAAGCCTCTCATGCTACGCCAACCACTTTCCATGGAATGGTTACCCCAGAACCAAGCCCCCTGGACAAACTACTGGAAATGCCTGAGCAGCCCTTATGTTTCTGGAGAATATAAGGGAGCACAGAGCCCCTGCCTACAAAGCAAGCATCTTTTGGACTCAGCAACCATCCTGGTTTGCCCAGGACTGAGAGAGGTTCCCAGGACATGGAGCTTTCAGTTTTAAAACCAAAACAGTCTTGGGCAAAATGGGAAGAGTTGGTCACCCTGCCCTTCATAGACATAAAGAGACCAATTTAATTACAAAATATGATTCACCTTTATTATATTTTAATTTAGTTAGTGTTTATAAATGCTGATTAGGTGCCATGACAGAGTTGAGAGGAGTACAGGCCACTTCCTCACTCATGCTTAAGCTATGTACTGAAAGTTAGTAAGCCATTTGCTTGGAACTCAGAACATTTCCTCAGGGAAGTCATGTTTAAATGCTTATTATAATTCCAAGCTAAACCCTAGGTAAAACAAAACCCACGTTGTAGTTGAAATGATAGAAAAAACCCACAGCCTCAGACAGTTTTGTTGTGAAAATTGTGTTTCAGCTACGTGGGTTGAAACCACTGGGGTGAGTTCCCCTTGTTTTGAGGAGGAAAGTATGTAAGTCAAGATAATAGGGACATGTCCATAGTTTCTTGGCCCCTCCTACTAACACATGTAAATGAGCACATATGCACGCACGCATGCACACACACACACACACACATTCATATGGTCTGTTTCTTACCCAAACTCCCACCAGAGTTGAGTGGTGTGAAAATCAAGGTTTCCTAGTGTAATATCAAGCCAAAGACACTTTCCCCTGCTGGAGTGCTCACCACTCAGGATAGACTGTCTCCTATTTGTTCTCTTTCTCCAGGTGCTGCTGACAGGGATGAGAAAACACAGCACACATCTCTGAGTCTGTTGAGAGAGACACAGAGCAAGCAACGTGTGATTAGGGACTAATGTGAGCTAACTCCAAGGCAGTTTCTAGGGCACAGCATCTTTGCTATGGAAAAACCTGGAGAGGTGATTTAGTTCAGCCCCCTCATTTGCAGATGAGGAAACTGAAGTCCAGGGAAGTGAAGGGACCTGCTCAAGGTCAGTCAGCTTTTGGAGGCATATTAAGTGTTGGAACCCAGGTCTCCAATACCCAGACTGTGCTCTCGCCACTCCTTTCTGTGCCTCAGAAACTGGAAATTCCCCTGGGATTCTCCCCCACCTCCAATTCCCCTTTTGAAAATAGTTTCTCAAAGATTTGTTTTCTGGTCAAAATAGCCATGCTTACTGAGTTGGGGTCATAGAACTTCTGCGGCGGAGGTTCTCAGACTCTGCAGTTTCCCTGCATCTGAAATCCTCCTCCTATGAAGGAGAAAGCAGCAGCACCACCACCACCACCAGCCACCAATGAACTTCTTCCATCAATACCATGTTTCCCCCCACCAGTTTACGAGAGGCTGCCTCACTTCTGGTCATCTTCCTACCTTTGTAAACATTCTGAAAACCCAAGAGGAGCTAGACAACTTCCTGTAGGTATGTGATGGTACTGGAAGAGGAATACTAAGGCTTTGCTGAAAGATTTAATTCTGGAGCTTCATGCGGCTTTATCCACAGATATTTGATAAGTATTCCAAACTCTTTTCTACTGGGGAATTGCCAATTATCTTCCCCACCATGTTACTGTTTACAAGGTCCTCAGACTGCCAGAGTGGATGGATTGAGGACTCATGATAATAAGGTGCACTCTGGATTTGCAATTATGATATAATGATGTACTGTATATGCAGCGTTATTTGTATCTTCCAAAATGCATTCGCATGCATGATCTCATTTGACTCTGTGAGGGAAATAGGGCAGCTATTATACCTGTTACATAGATGAAGAAACTACAAATAAATTTGATAATTCCTTAAATGTATCCAGTGGCAGAGATGAGATTAGAATCTGGGTCTCCTGGATCTGGTATCTTTTCCACCAAAAAATATGGCAGTCTTACAACATTTTAATTGTTTTTAAATAGGAAGAATCTACAAACTGTTCAAAATTGAAAAGGTTCAAAAAGATGTACACTGAAAAATAAGTCCCCTCTGTGCCCTCTTCTCTCTTTCCCAAAGGCAGTTCTCTGGAGGTGCAGTCTTCCAGAGCTGCTGTTCTATGCCCACTAAGATAGATGTGTATATAAAATGCATATATATATGTACATTTATGTATAAACACAAATGAGAACATAGTTTTTATTCACTTACACATATTTCTTTTCCACTTCTGCACATAAGATCAGTAATACTCATTGGAGGTAACAGGGCAGTATATTTCACAGGTGTGCTTCAAGTCAGAAAAATTTAGGTCAACATCGACACGTACATGTTAAATAACCTCTCTGGGTGTTGGTTTTCTCATCTGACAAATGATCATAGTAATCCTCAACATATAAGTGTGGCAATGTCTGTAACACATTTGAAACATGGTGTGACAGATTGAGTTACCCCAGAAAAAACATGTTCTTAATTTTAATTCCATTCCTTTAGATTTGAACCTATTGTAAATAGGACCTTCTGAAGATGTTATTTCCAGTTAAAGTGTGGCCAACTGAATAAGCATGGGTCTTGATCTGAATTATTGGAGTTTTTCCTTTTGTTTCTTCTTTTTGGTGCATGATCTAGGGATCGAACTGGGGTCTCCCACATGGAAGGCGAGCATTCCACCACCGAACCACCCGTGCACCCGACACCCTACTGGAGTCTTTCATAAGCAAAAGGAATTCATAAGAGACAGCAAGAATCTGAAAAAGAAAGGAAGGAACATTGCCATATGACATGAGGCAGGGATAGAAGCCACGGACCTGCAAGGATCACCAGCAGCCAGCACCAGAATGTTACCAACTTTGGGGAAGAAATCATCTCCGCCAATACCTAGATTTAGGACTTCCCCTGGTCTCAAAACAATGAACCAATAAATTTCTGTTGTTTAAGCAGCCAAGAAACTAAGACACCTAATAAGTGTATTCAATAAATGGTGGATATTTACTCCATACCTACTTATGTGCCAGGAACTGTGTGAGGCTACAGAAAAATGAGATAAATAAAGCAAAGCGTTTGCCGTTGAGAAGCTTGCAATTTAGAATAGAAGGCGGCCGAAGCAAGAGATTTATAGTAGTGCCAGATGGGTGGGAGACAATTAATGTAGAAGATAAAAGCATAGACTCTGGATTCAGACATTCTTGGGTTTCAAACACCATCTCAACTTGATCTTGGACAAGTTACTTAACTTGTCTATAGCTTCAGCATTCTCATCTATAAAATATATAGAGTTGCTGTAAGGATTAAGTGGGACACATGCAAAGCACTTAGAACAATTCCTGGTACATAGCATTCAATAAGGGGTAATTTTACTAATGATAAGATATAATTCTGTAATACCCAATAAGACAATGGGAATATATACTAAGTGTCAAGGAAGAGGCAGGGAGAAGGCTGGTGTCACCAGGATGTAAGATCAGCAATGGCAGTCTCTTTGCATTGGGGATTACCATGTGCCAGGCCATAGAGTTGGCCCGTCGTATGCATTCCCTCACTTAATGCTCCCAATTTGCCTATGAAGAAGGTATTGCCCCCTTTTTGCAGAAAAGGAAACCAAGACTTAGGTATGCCTGGGAATATCCTTCTCATCTTCCGGCTCCCTAAGGAAGAGAATCACTAAAACCAGGACATCAGGGACCTGGGGTGTCCCCTTCCAAACATTCACTCAGGCCTTCACGTGCTTGCTTCTCAGGTGTGTACTGAGCCCTGCTACGTACCTGCCGCTATGCTGGGGCCTAGGTAAGAGCTGAAGCAAGACGGAAACCCCAGCCCTTGTGGGGAGACAGACTTCAAAGCCTCAATGCACACCTGATGACACACACAGCTGTGAGAGTGAAAAGATGGAGATGTGTCTAACCAGGGACCGGACCTGGTTCAAGAGGATTTGGACCCCCTCTCTATCTGTGCTTGCCTCCCCAACATGTAAGGTTGGGGGCAGTGAAGATGGAAGAGAAGGGAAGATGAGCGACAGAGGGAGTAATTGGACATGTTACTAGACTGAAGGGGAGGAAGTCCCTTTTGCCTGGTGGAGGCAGGACGGCCGTCTCTTTGCGGGGGGGGGGGGAGGGGGCTCTCACAGGTGCTGGCTGTGAAGCACGCTGGCCTTGGCCCGGCAGCCCCTCTCACATCTAGGTGGCCGAGGTGGCTGTTGAAAGGCTCTTGGTAACAAAATGCAAGACAGTGAAGTCTCTATTGCTTTTGGGATTACTGTTGATGTTTTGTGCATGCCAAATTTACGGTACCTTCTAGTTTATATTCACCATTTCATTTTAATTTGTACTAAAATTGGGTGCAATTGGATTAGGAGTTGTGAGGGAGGTTGGGACCTGGGCTTTGTCACTGTTACTCCTTACTGTATCTCAACTTCTAAGGTGGAATAGGTAGGTTTATCAACCCTATTTTACAGATGAGGAAACTGAGACTGTGAGCAATTAATGACTTGCCCAAGGTCGCAGAGATACCATGGCCGAACTGGGGGGTTAGTCTGTAGGGTTCCAGGGCTAACATAACGTGATGCCATATCAGGTCTCGCCCAGGCTCCACAGCCTGTACAGAAGAACCCCTTAGCTCTACATTCTTTACCAGCTACAACTAGACTCTGTCCCACAGCTCACTGGTCCTGAGGGAATAAGGGCTCTGAGCAAGTCTGCACTTTTCTCCTTCCCTATGTGCCAGAGACACTTGTCCACTCTGGCTCCTATGAGCTAACTCTCTACCCTCGAGTATTTTCTCTTAGGACATCAAGTCCAGCTGATTTATTTACCCAGGTGATTCTTTTCCAGCATTTTCCCAAATTAACTGCTCATGCCCTCTTGTCTCTTCTTTCTTGCCTTCTCAGCTCAAATTCGTCACCTATGACAACTTAGCTGCCCTCTGTTATTCTTCTCTTACCAGCCTATCTCTAGCCTATTAGATATATCATTATAAGACAATAATTGTCTTGTTTCCTTTGAGTCTCTTATAGCTGCTTATTAATTACTCCATTTTGGTGTAATTAAGGGCATGTGTATAAACACACCTGGTTCAGAATCTCAGTGGGCCTTGATCAAGTCACAGGATTGGTGGAAAGTAAATAGATTAGTGAATATGAAAAGGATGTGCCAATGGGGAAGCGCTAATTGAACAAGCAGAATTATTGTAGATGGTGGTGGGTGGTGGTACTTGAGTGCTTGGAGAAGTGACCTCACTGAATTGCACATTGATATTAGGCCATCATTAAGGAGCATTAAGAAACACATTCTGCGATCATAGAAAACATTGCTGATGTTCACAAAAGTGAAATCTCCATTTTCACAAAAAGTTTCTAAAGACACTTTTAAAGAAAATAGTTTGTGACCCTGAGAAACAGATGATTTCTCATAAATGAATACCATGAATTATGAAAATGATCAGGTTTCCATCTTTCTCTTAGCTGCTTAGGAACTCAGAATTAAATTGACAGCCTACTTCTAGCAAGTTGCCCTTTTTTAAAATTGAAATATGAATACATTTCTTTATTAGGAAGCTCACAAGAATGAATGACACATCAGCACTGCCCTTCCGATGTGAAAAAGCATACACCTGACCCACATTGTGGCGGAGGGGAGGGCTCTCAGAGCTGGTACGAAGTGTCCACTGAAGAAACCCTCATACACCGTAGAGAGGATGGTGCCTTAGACTCAATAATCTCCACTGCACATTCCAGCCAGTTTCCCATGAGCTTCCCAGAATCCTTCATTCCAACACCAGCTGACCCTCTTTTTCTTTGCCACTCTTGACTCCGTTAAGGCTGGGTCAACTGCCCTATTTACCAGGCTGCCTTTGGAATCCCACAGCACATCTCTTTGGTATGCTGCTGCCTGCCACCCACAGGGACACCCGTGGGGGGTGGTGAGAGAACAAAACATCACATTACCAAAAAACAAGCAATGGGATTGCATTAGTAACCAAGCTTGGACAAACACCTAAAACATGCTTCTTCTCCAAATGGCCCAGAATCCCCTAGATTATTTAAACATTTTTGGAATGATTCTGTATGCCAGGCACAGGGACACAAAATGGACAGTGTTTCCTTCCATCATGCTTCTTGTCTGCTTGTGCACAGTAGGTCCCCAGGAAGTCAGAGGATGACAGCTAGAACCACATCTCGATCCTGGCTCTTCCCTGCCTGTGAACGTGGCCACTGCTCTATTTCTTCTAGTGAGTACCGGCTCATTTTCAAAAGGGAGAATGAGAGGATTGGGGAGGGGGGAGAAAAAAGCCTGTAAAACAAACAAAGAGCAATCCAAAAATCCAGGAACCATTCGAGGCTACAATATTTTATATCAAAAAGCAGCTGAAAACATTACATGGCGACATAGACAATATATGATACACAACCCCAGGGGAGCAGTCAGCTGGGAGTGTGACAGAGGCCACAGGTTTACACTAAGAGCCTCCCAATGGACTGCTGAATGGGCTGGAGCTGCTGCTTCTACTGTGAGCCTTCTTTGATGGGGACAGAGCAGGCAATGATAGGCCTGGGACCCCACCACCGCCCCCCCCCCCATCCTGCTTGAAGTGCACAAACACACGTAACGCTCATTCTCATCTTCACACAGCAGCAGGAGGTGTAGGATGGTCTCCAGGGGCTCAGCGTCTGCAGCCATCTATTCTTTCCGAAGCTGCTTATAGGGATGCGGCTGCTGAACGAGGGCCAGGAGTTTCTCGGTGGTGTGGACATCTGCGAGGGGATGGGCTTTTGGATTGACATTGGCTTCAGCCATGGCTGCGGTTCCACAGTCTCACCTCTCCTCCTACTTGCCTTTTTTTTTTTTTTAATTTTTTTTTAAACTTTTTTATTAATTAAAAAACTTAACAAAAGAACATTAATATATCATTCCATTCTACATATACAATCAGTAATTCTTAATATTATCA
>PVIY010061080.1:0-11373 GCA_004026745.1 Myrmecophaga tridactyla | reverse complement strand
TAACTACTTGGTGAAGAGTACTTTGAAAACTTGCTTTTTTTTTTTTTTCTTTGCTTTGTATATATGTTATATTATACAATAAAAAAAAGTTATTTAAAAAACATAGATGTTCTAGTTTGCTAGCTGCTGGTATGCGATATACCAGAAGCAGGACGGCTTTTACAAGGGGAAATTTATTAATTTGCAAGTTTACAGTTGTAAGTCCATGAATGTCCCAATTAAAACAAGTCTATAAAAATGTCCAAATTAAGGCACCAGCAAGAGGTTATCTTTGTTCAAGAAATGCTGATGAAGTTCAGGGTTTCTTTCTCAACTGGAAAGGCACATGGCGAATATGGCTACATCTGCTAGCTTTCTCTCCAGGCTTCTTGGTGCTTGAAACTTCCTTGGGGACATTTTCCTTCTTCATCTCCAAAGGTCTCTGGCTGTGTGGGCTCTCTCGAATCTCATGGTTCTGAAACTTTTTCCAAAATATTTCCTCTTTTAAAGGATTCCTGTAAACTGATCAAGACCCACCTGGAATGGGTGGAGTCATATCTCCCTTTACTCAAAGGCTAATACCCACAATTGGTGTGCCACATCTCCGTGGAGATAATCTAATCAAATTTCCAACCTAAAAAACTGAATAGGGATTAAAAGAAAGGCTCCCGCCACAAGATGAATCAGGACTAAAACATGGCTTTTCTGGGGTACATAATCCTTTCAAACTGGCACAGTAGATAAAGTGGACTTTGTCAAAGTTAAAAACTTTGGGGGTGACATCAAGGAACATTATCAAGAAAGTGAAAAGACAACTTACAGAATGGGAGAAAGTGGTTGCAAATCATGTATCTGATAACGGTTTGGTATCCAAAACATACAAAGAACTCCTACAGCTCGAAAACAAAAAGACTAACCACCCAGTTAAAAATTAGACCGAGGACTTGAATAGACAAGTCGAGGTGTGACCCAGCTGGGTCTTAACCCTCTTATTGGAGTCCTTTAAAAGAGATGAAATTCAGAGAAGCACACAGGAAAGCTGAGAGAAAAGCCAGAGAAGACACACAGAGAACAGAGACAAACCACAGAAACAGAGAGGAAGCCTCTGAAGCCAAAAGCAGGAAGCAGTGAAACCTAGGAGAGAAGGGAGAATGCAGCAGATGCTGGTACGTGCCTGGTCCTGTGACCAGAGCCCAGGGCCACCGACAGCCAGTCTTCAAAGAGAAAGCATTGCCTGCTGATGCCTCGACTTGGACATTTTCACAGGCTCAGAACTGTAAGTTGTAAATGAATAAATCCCCATTGTAAAAACCAGTCCATTTCTGGTATATTGCATTTTAGCAGCTTTAGCAAATTAAAACACCACAACAAAATAAAAAGTGAAAGTATTTAGAAAAATTGAATTGCATAAACTTACAATGAACTTATATTAATAAACAAAAGCGATAAGTACTAAAAACTCATAAAATATAAATTTTGAAGTAGGAAAACCGAAGAAAGAGACTGAAAGGATGTGTGTTTAAAGAAACAGAAAAATAAATCAATAAAAGGAGACCAAGCAAACTCCTTTGTAGGGATGAGGACTCTCCCATGTGCTCTGTACAAACATTCAATGCTCTTGACCCATCGTGCCTGGCCACGAGGGGCATCTGAGTTTGTGAATTCCTGATGTAGGCTGTTGGAAGCCTCAAGATTTTCTTCTGAGCTGTCTCTCTGGAAAATAGTTCTGTCGAGCGGTGTGGAGGGTGCATGCGACAGGGAGAGACTGGGGACAAGGATTAGGTTCTTTGGTGCTCTGGGTGTCAGCCGCACGGACGTCTACACCGGGCAGTGGTGGTGCCAGTGCAGGGGATGGACCCGTGCAGGAGGTGTGCGGAGGGACGTGTGGACGGCATCTGAGCACTCGGCAGACGAGGGAGGCGTTACCAAGATGGCAACGAAGGAAGAAGAGCAGGTCGGGGGTGAGGGCTGAGTTACATGGTGGATGCTCTGGGGCTCGTGTAAGTCACACTGTGACACACGTCCACTCCCTGCACTGACCTTCCTGAGTTCCAGAAACTTACCCCTCACTCCCTTCCATCAGGGAGCTGTCAGTGACAGCGGCATTCTAACTACAACCAGAGGAGCCGGGCCAGGCACCCCTGCAAGATCATGGCCCCCCTGCCCCTCCTGCTAAGACCCACCACCTGTCCATCTGTCTGCTTCACCCACAGCTCCCAGCACTGGCTGGCTGATGGTATATAAGACATCTCCCTCCCATCTCCAGGCAGGCCTTAGGACAGACACCCACACCCAAACCCTGGGCACCTCTCATGGTCAGCAGTCCCAACGGAGGTTCTGGAGCAGAGGCCTCCCGTTGGAAGCTTGGTGTATTCGTTTGCTGTTGGATCCAGAAAGCAATATACCAGAAATGGAATGCTTTTAAAAAGGGAATTTAGTAGTTAGAAGTTTACAGCTCTAGTGCTGAGAAAATGTCCAAATTAAGGCACTCAAGAACGGCTGATGCTGTCTGGAACACCTGTCAGCTGGGCAGCACGTTGTTGATCCTTGTTCCCGGTTCCACTGCTTCCAGCTCCTGGTGCCAGTGGTTTCCTCTCTTAAGTGTCTGGGAGTCTTTGCTTGGGTCACAACTCTGTGTTTAACTGCTCAGCATCTGCCTGGACCAGAAATGTCTTCTCTTCAGGTTCTGGCTATTTCTGTGAGCCCTTGCTCAGCACGGAGGCTATTTCCGCCTTGATCTCCAAATGTCTACATCGGCTCTGTCAGCTCTGAGCTCTCTCAAAAATGTTTCCTCTTTTAAAAGACCCAGTAAACTAATCAAGACTCACCTGGAATGGGTAGAATCACATCTCCATCTAATCAGAGGCCACACCCATAGTTGGGCATGTCACATCTAATCAGAAGTTTCTGCGCTACAATACTAAGTCAGGATTGAAAGAAACGGCTGCTCCCACAAGATTGGATCAGGAATGAAACATGGCTTTCTGGGGTATGTAACAACTTTAAACTGGCACACCTGGCCCAGGAGGGGGTGGGCTGATGGGCCAGGCCTGAGGCACAGGAGAGCCCCGGATTCTGGGAGGGCCCAGCCCAGGGAGAGTGGGGCATCAGGGAGGGCGGGAAGCGGAGGACAGGCACGTGCAGAGGCCGATGTGGAGAGCGTGGCGCCTCTAAGGGCAGAAACAGAAAGTCCAGCCTGTCGGGGGCGGGCAGGATGCAGAGACATGAGTCTAGGAAGTGGCAGGACAGACCGTGTGGGGCCTGCGGGGCCTCACCTGTAAGGTGGGAATGGCCCAGGTCTCACCTGTAAGGTGGGGACAGCCAAGACTCACCCCGCTGGGCTGTTCAAGGGATTCAAGACCCTATGCCCACAAGAGCACCTGGCACAGGCAAATGCTGTGTGGTAGGGGTAACATTTCATTCTTTTTCTATGTTGAATTTTTTTTTTTTTTTTTTGGTGGGAAGTGCTCAGGCTGGGAATCGAACCCGGGTGCCCTGCATGGCAGGTGAGCATGCTACCACTAGACGACCACCATGTGCCCCTGGAAACTGTTTTTCACCTTGTCCTCTGAGAGGGAAGCAGGAGATGTTCCGCTGCCCCGTTTACAGTTTTTTTAATGAGCCTGGGGGCGGGGGCGGAGGGTAGTGAGTGAGCCGGGTCAGGAGCCTGTGTGGGAGAGGCCCCCCGCTACCAGGACGCTGTGCACCCAGTTTGGGTCCTTTGGATGCACACCTGCCCCTCCCCTGCCTCGCTGGCTAGCGCGGCTGTGTTACCCGCTTCCGCCGCCAGCCCGGGGAGCCCAGATCTGCACAGGCCAAAGGAAGCTCCTTCCGAGGCCCCCACTCTTTCGAGGGCAGGTAGTTTGTCGCCTTCACTGCCGCCCCACTCCAGTCCTGCTTCTGGAATGGTGTGAGGCCATCACAGGCGGGGCATCCCCTCCTAAGAAGGGGCCTTTCAGCAGATGATCTGCAAGGGCCCCTGCTTATTCTCGAGGGGACCAATTTCAGGCGCCACTGGGATGTGTGGGGGGAGACAGTTTGGGGCCAAGAACTCCTGTGAGCCTTTAGAACCCCTCCTAGAGAAAAGTACTAAATTGTAATCCCATCAGTGGCTTAGGCAGGCTTCACCCCTGTGTGAGCCTCGATTTCCCCTTCTGTGTAATGGAGGTAGTGATCTATTTCCCTATCACACAGGAAGGAACATCCCAAAGATGATTTAGGTGATAAAAGTTTCCATCTGATTTGAACCTGAATCTTGCCATTCATGTATCTTGTATGTATCTTGCCTACCCCAGCCCTACAAATGGCAGGCTTGAGGAGGGGGCAGGACTCTGAACAGGCTGGCGTGAGGGGCCAGGGCTGTGGGGTAGGGCCACCGAGGGCTGCCACCTCTCCCAGCCTTCAACCCGGGAGGATCAGTCAGGATTGCAACAGGCTGAGAGTAACAGAAGCCTTGAACCGAGGCTTACCTGCATAAGGTTTTTCCTTCATCGTGGTGAGTCCATACGATTTTACTGACCTTGTTTTGCCTGTTCAAGAATGCAAGACTGAGGCTCTATCTTTTCACTTTGCCATCATCCTGATGACATCTTGCCTCTCACCTCATGGATGCAAAGCAGATGTTGCAGTCTGGCCTTCACATACATTTTTAATGAATCTGTCCCCTTTCATCCCAAAGGCAAAAGCCTTCCTGGGAGCCCCCAGTAGACTTCCCTCCATCTCACTGAACAGAACCGTGCCGCCTGGCACATGTCTGGATAGGCACAATGCTGTCTCCTGATCAGGGCCTGGTGGAAGGGAAGATGTGAGGAACAGATACTGGGGTGGAGAGGTCCCAGGTTGAAGGGACCGAGAACTCATCGTGGGCTGGGCCAAGGCCAGACCTGCAGGGCCAGAGGGGTGGGGAGGTGCCTACAACAAAACTGGGCAGCGTGAGGAGCTCGGGGGCCTGGCTCTGGGGGCTCCTGTGCTTGTTTCTAAAGGTGCTGGGCCGGAGCCGAGGCCTCAGGCGGTCCTCAAGCCCGGCGTTGCCCAGGCCGCCCCAGTGACTGGGCCTGGGAGCTGCAGATGCTGGCGGCAGCCTCCCACCCACCTGTCCCCTCACCCACGGCCCGCTGAGCTCAGCCCGCTCCCATGGGAGTGTGTGCACGTCCTTTCACACTCACAAAGCCACAGACACCCCCCCACATGGGGGCACTGCTGTGCACACACATCCTCACACACACACACCGACAGCACTCTTCCTTGCATGTCTGTGTTCACACACGGCCGAGGCCCTCAAACACACACATGCAGACACTGCCAAAAACACACACAGACTTGCACAGACAGGCCCAGGGATTTACATAAGCACACAAGGGCGTGCACACTCACATTGCACAGACAGGCCCAGGGATTTACATAAGCACACAAGGGCGTGCACACTCACAGGGACGCCCACGTACCACACACATGCACAAGCAGACCGGGGCTTCCACTCCAGGAGCACACACACAGGAGCTGGCACAGACGCCCCACAGGGACATGCACACACACGTACACACACGACACACACCCGCCCCCCTCTGGTGCTCCCTCTTGCACAGTCCACGGCCCGAGGCCAGCCAGGGTGCCGTGTCACCGGCTGCCAGGACCTCGCGGCCAGATGTTTGTAGCTTGGGGCGTCCCTCTCCCGGCTCCGGCCCGACCCTGGAGCAAAGCCTGGCAGAGCACAGGCCTGGGGGGAGCTGGTCGCCTGCTCCCCACAGGGCCTCGAGTCCCACCCACAGCGCCGCCATCCTTTGTGGCCCTGGGGTGGCAAACAGCCGAGGCTGCCATCAGCTACTCCAGAACATTCCCCAAGGCCTGCTCCGTGCCTGGGCGGGGTGTGGGCCTGGGGAAATGTGCGTGTCCTTAGGAAGATGGCACACAGTGAGACCGTTGCCGTCCCGTGCGTCGGGCAGGGCGCAGCCCCTCTCCTGGCCCTTTGCCCTTCTCCAGCACGCCCGGCCTTGAGCCCCTCCATGTTCTCACATCTCACGCCATTGCTCTGGGCCCCTTTCAATTCCTCCCAGCCCAGCCCTGAACCCCAGAGACAGATCCAGTGCTTAAGAAGCAACTCCCTGTGGTCACCCCCACGTGCCCCCGACTCCTTAGCCCCAGTGCCAACCCCCGGGCTCCTCGCAGCTCGTAGTGCCTCCGCCCCCCCGCCCCGTACCCCTTCCCGCCCGCACATCGGCTCCACCACCCACTGCCCACCTCCAAGGCGGGCCCCCAATCCCAGACCCCATTCGCCTGTAAAACGGAAATAAAATAGAGCTCCTGCAGCCGGGAGATGTAAGACGGAGGCAGGAGGTCATCTGGACACTACCGTGGCAAACCTCAGGCGGATGTCACACGCTGCCCAGGTGGGCAAGGCAGAAAGAGTGTCCCTCAAAACCGCAGGACGCTGGACACCACTCGCAAACCACAAGAGAAAGAACTCGGTCACTGTTTAACCTGAAGATCAATCCGAGGAGCCCAGCTAGTCACCACCAACTTGCCTAATCTTTCCATTGAAAACAAAAACAAAACCCTTTGCCTGGAAATGCCGTGATGGGACCCGATTTGGGTGGCTACCTGAACCTCTGAATCTCTGCCCTCAAGGAATTTAGATTTGGGTTTGGGAGAGAGCAACAAGCAACGGAGTAAGTCACTCAACGAAATAAATCACTCGTCTTAGAAGGAGACGGGCGCCTTCCAGAACAGTGAAGCAGAGACTGGAAGTAGGAAGTGCCCATGGGGTGATTATAATTTTAAATAGAATGTGAAGACGGTTGAGCAGGGACTGAAAGGACGAGAGGGCAAGAAGCATGGAGATCGGGGAAAGAGCACTGTGGACAGCGCAAACAGCAGGAGCAAAGGCCCTGCGGCAGGCATGGCTTGGTATGGTCCAACTTTTAAATGGCCTGCAGTTACCAAGGCTGGGAAGACGGGACGGCAGGAGCATGGTTTAAAAAAAAAAAAAAGAAGAAGAAGAAAGCGTCCCAACTGAGGCAAAGGCGCGCACACATGCCCACATCCGCACATTGATGGAAGAGAAGTCTCTCTAAGAGGAGAAACATTAGGGCGACTTTCTCGGTTTTCTTTTCTATTTGATGAAAATTTGTAACTCTTTCTTTTTTAACAGTCCATTTACAAGTCAGGCCACGCATGCCAATCTTCCTTGCTCTCAGCAGCGACTCCTCCCAGGCAGCCTGTTCCACTATCTCCCCCGGCCCTTTGCTTCCCTCCCTTCACCCTCATCTCTCCGCTCGGCTGGAATTCCTGCGACAGGCTGGGAGGCAGTGGAGAATCGGAACAAAGAAAACCATCTTTCCAGGACTGGGGCTGTCGGTCAGCACGGGCCCCCACCCCATGCTTTAGCAGCCTGCACCTGTGCCTCTGCATGACCAAACGGGAGGCATAGTAACAAGTACTGGTGAGGACATGGAGAAGTAGGAACCCAGAAGCTGGTGGGAGTGTAAAATGGTACAGCTGCTGTGGAAACGGTTTGGCAGCTCCTTGGAAAGTTAAACATAGGTTTATGGTGTGCCGGCCATGCCAGTCTTAGGTGTATGCCTGAAAGCACGGGAGGCAGGGGCTAAGGCAGATACCTGTACGCTAACGTGCCTGCCTGGCAGCGTTATTCCCAATAGGCCAGAGGTGGAAACACCCCAGGTGTCCTTTAGCAGGTGTGTGGAGAAATGATCCCTGGTGCCTCCCCACGGTGGCCGAGCATCCAGCCGGCCACAGGAATGAGGCCCTGACACACTGCAACGTGGACCAACCTCCACGACATGATGTTGCGTGAACGGGCCAGACACAGCGGGGCAGCTATTGCAGGATTCCTGTAGAAATATCTAGAATAAGCACATTCATGGAGACAGAAAGTAGAGGTTCCCAGGGATTGGGAGGAGGAGAATAGGGAATTATTGCCTAATGGGTGCAGGGTTTCTGTTTGGGGTGATGAAAAGTTGCGGTAATGGATGGTGGTGATGGTGGCACAACATTGTGAGTTTAATTAATGCCCCTGAATTGTGCACTTAAAAATGTCAAATTTCATTATGTATATATATTTCATTATACATCCCAGCCCGAGCAGAAGGGTGACTTTACAGTGGAGCGAGGACACCCAGGCATCGCCCCACCCCGACCCCACTGATGAACACGCAGAGCCCTGGAGCAGGGCAATGACTTGCCCAGGGTCACGCAGCATGTTAGAGACAGGCTAGGGAAGGGAACGGAGGCTCCGCTTTGGGCTCTGCCCCTGACCTCAGCCCCCTCGTGGGGACCTGTCAATCTGCTGTGCTGCTGGAGTCTGGGGGCCTGAATCTTCTGCACCCTCCCGCCCCAGCCCTCAGCTGAGAGCTGAGCTCTAGGCCTGGGGGCCCCCAGAGGGTCCCCAAGAAGCCCCCATCCCCTCATGCGGGCAGAGTAACAGGCATTTGGTGAGTGACTCCAAAGTATGCACCCTGCTCCAGGCCCCCCTGAGAGCTTCAAGTCCAGTCAGGTTCACCAGAAGACAGCACTGGTGTGGCAGGCCTGGGGCCAAGGCGCTGGGGGGCTGACAGCGTGGGGGGTCAAAAACGGGGGCGCTCTACCTGGATCTCCATGTTCCATGGGACGCTTTGGGTCACAAGAGGTGGAAAGGGCGTCCAAGGGAATAGCAGGGAGTGGGGCAGCTGTCACGCCTGTCGGGAGCATGCTGGGGAGGGATCGCATGGCCGGGTGCAGGGGAGGCAGGGGACAGCGGCAGGCGGAGCCGGAGGGACCATTGTGGGAGGCCTGACCCCTGGCACAGACCCCAGGGCAGATCTGAAAGCGAGGGCTCTGGCAGCTTCCTCTTCCTTGGGCCAGTTCCCTCTGGCCGGGTGCGTGGGCCTCACGGGAGCCTATGGGAGGGAATTTGAGAGGTTAAATGTCCTGGGCTGCCAACAAGAAGGCTAGACGCACCTGCGCCCCCTCCAGAAATGTCGCCACTTCTTCTGTTGCTGCTACTGGGTAAAGAGCGGTGGGGAGGGGTCCTGGGCAGTAGAGGGAAAGGAGGGGCTTGTGGGGGGGGGCTGCCCACCCCTTGAGGACTGAGCATCCACATTTTCTTAAAACCAGTCACCCAGTCTTGGGTTAGATTAACAGGAGCACGGGGTCCAGGGCAGAGAAGGTGACAGGAAGTTGCAGGGAAGCTGTCTTAAGTTGCAGGGATAGGGAAATGGCCTTTAAAATCCTAAGGGTGGGGCAGGCCATGGTGGCTCAGCAGGCAGAGTTCTTGCCTGCCATGCTGGGGACCTGGGTTTGATTCCTGGTGCCTGCCCATGCAAAACAAAACAAAATCCTGGGGGTAGGAGCTGGTTGAAGGCTCTTGTAAAGGGGACCCAGATGCCATAGGAATGAGTGAGCTCCCTGTCTCGAGAGGAAAGCAAGCAGAGTTGATAAGGATCTTCGGGACGAGAGGGAGAATTCTGCTTGGCAGAGGGTGGGCCTGTGAGCTGGTTTTTCTAGGAGCCCTGAGAGCCGAGGAGGGAAACCTGATCAGAGTTCCCAAGACCTCTGGCCAGGGTGCCTGAACCCCTTCCTCCACTCTCTACCACTCACCTCCCAGGGACCCTTCTTCCAAGAAGCCCTCCAGATTGCAAGCCATAGGGATCCAGGAATGATACAGGCAGGAGTGTATGCTCTGGGGTGCAGAGGGGGAGCATGGAGGCTCCAGTCCTGCTCTGTCCCCTCCTGCTGGGTGGTTCTGAGCTGGTCAGTAAGCCAACCAGAGCTCCCACCTCCTTCTCTGCAGAGCCACACCTGCTGCCTGGAAGGGAGCTGGGCCTCCAGCAGTTTGCAGCCTCCATGGAAGCCTCGGGAGAGGGAGGCTGGGGAGGCGGCCTCGGCTGGGAGGCCAGACACGAGGGTTTCCTTGGCTGAAATTCCCGGAGATTTTGACTGGGAAGGAGCCACTGCCCCCATGTGGCCCTGGCAACAGAGGAAGTCCTGTGGGATGGGGGAGCAGGCGCAGGCAGACCCCGCCTCCCACCCCAATCCTGTACAGCATCTGCCCAAGCCAGTGCCTTTCACCCCCTGCCCCGGGGTGCCCCGTGCCCCAGACCCCCCTCCTGCCCTCCTGAACTCCTGTGAACCCCTCACCCCACCCACATCCTCCCGATGCCACCAGACCCCGGTTGAGCTCAGCATGGCCACCCTCCCACCCACTCCCACTCCACCCTGAGGTCTCCCATTTCCCCAACATCCAAGACATGGGGCCAGCCTGCCCCTGCCCCTTGGGGAACCCCGCAAGCTATGTCCTGTTGAAATGGGGGGCAGCCTTTTTCACAGCCAGGCTTTAAAGAACAGGTCACCCCCTGCTTATTCTGTAACCTTGAGCATTTTGCTACCAACACAATTCTGTGCGACACTCGGCCTGAAAAGCCATAAGAAGGAAAGGAAGGGGGTGGTTTGTGGAGTTTGTAGGAGTAAGCATGTTTTTCTTTTTTTATTACTATGATTTCTTTTATTAAAGAAGCTGGAGATTTACAGAAAATGCAAAGTTCCCATATACACCCACCTTATTATTAACACCTTGCTTCGGTGTAGTAATTTATTACAACCCATGAAGGTACACTTTACAATTGTCCTATTAACTACAGCCCCTCGCTTGGGGCGGGGGAGGGGCACTGTGCTGCACAGGCCTAGGTTTGCTCGTTTAAATTTGTATTCTAGTGATTTTAACTGGCGAGAAACAGGGTGAGTGAGGGGTGTGACCAAGTGCCCTGGGGGAGCGGGGGCAGCTCCTGCCTTGTTTCTCCCAGAGGGGCCCCCAACCCATCCAGCCTCCCCACAGCCTCTCCTGTCACATGTGAGCCCACAGCTCCCCTTCCCCAAAAAGATGTCTCTGCTCACCTGGGAGGGGGGGCGGACTGTTTGGGTGGGGTTGGGCTGTGACCCCTTCCTCCCTCCCCTCTGGGGTGGCTGACAGCCCCCCCTCATCGGCTCTCCGGCGGGCACCCGGTGCTAAAGGGGTGATGGCCTGGGCTCCCTGCTCCCACGGCCTCCCTGAAGTCTGTGCGCCTATGCCCATCTTCCTTTCCTGGATCCGGGAGGAAGCCTAGATGCCAGCCTCGACCCACTGGCCCAGCAGCAACCTCGGGGCTGGCCAGGGCCACGGCACAGGAGGCAGTAAGGAGTCGTCCCGCTGCTGCCCCTGCGTGTGCACGTCAGCTCCCCAAGCTCTGAGTCCCAGTTGCCTTCCCTGCTGAATGGGGGGTCCTCTCATCCATTCATCCGAATCTTCCTCGAGCACTTCCGACGTCGCCCAGTGGGACTACACACCTGTCCTGGGGCTGGCTGGTCCGGTGGGGGGCAAGCGTCAGCCGCGACGCCGACTCGACAAACGTGCAGAACAAACCTCAG
>PVIY010061079.1:0-11356 GCA_004026745.1 Myrmecophaga tridactyla | reverse complement strand
ACCCAGATCTTCTTCTCCTTCGCCATCTGCCAGGGGTGCCTGACAGCCCTGGGCAGCTACAACAAGTACCACAATAACTGCTACAGGTGAGGCCTGGTGGGCTGGGGGCGGCTCTGCCTGTGTGATCTAAGGAGGCGGGAGGGCTAGGGGTGGGCTCTGGGGGCAAGCCCCACCCCCACGGGGCCTAGGCCTGGCTTGTCTATTATCAGGGAGTTATGCAGTGCAGCAGACAGAAGTCCTGGGTTGGTTCCCAAACTGAACTTCTTTCTCCCTCCCTTTTCCCTCTTACTTTACTCTCCTTGTGTTCTGACGCCTGACCTGCGTCTTTTTTTTTTTCATTGTTTCTTTCTTACCATTCTCTCTTCCATTTCTCTCTCCCCATGTGTCTCCTTTTACTTTCCTCATCTCTCTCCTCTTCATCCTCTGATTGTCTTTTGGCCTCTCCTCCTTACGATCGAGTTCTTCCTCTTTTCTCTTCCTCTCTTTTCAATCTTCCTGGTTCCCCTGCCTGTGTGCCATCCCCCTCCGCAGGGACTGCATCGCCCTCTGCTTCCTGAACAGTGCCACCAGCTTTGTGGCTGGGTTTGTCGTCTTCTCCATCCTGGGCTTTATGTCCCGAGAGCAGGGTGTGCCCATCTCTGAGGTGGCCGAGTCAGGTAGGTGCCTCTCGGTGTCTGGGACCAGGGGAAGGAGGGTCAGAGAGTGCTGAGCCCTCTGCAGAAAGGCAGAGTCTCGTTAGCTAGGTTGGATGAACCTTTTAGCATCTGGAGCAGGCTCGGAGCAGAGGCCCCCCCACCATGTGAGGGGTGGAGAAGAGAGTGACAGCTGGATGGGTGGATGAACCGATGCATGACTGTTATGTTCTCCAGAACTTGGGAAAGAGTAGAATAAGGGATGGAATCACCCTGCCCTCTTGAAGCATTTCCCCCTACACACACACACTCACCCCAGTGCTTGGGGAAAGGGCTTTGGCTGAGGGGTTGCAAGTACCCTGGAGCCCAACTGATTTTGCTGTGTGCCTGGCAGGTCCTGGCCTGGCCTTTATTGCCTTCCCCAAGGCCGTGACTATGATGCCTTTATCCCAGCTCTGGTCCTGCCTCTTCTTCATCATGCTCATATTCCTTGGTTTGGACAGCCAGGTATGCACCCCAGCTTTGCCCTGCCCTGGTTCCCCTCTTAACAGCGTCTGCATTTCCTAGCCTAACAGCCCCCTCTTGCTCCCTTCCCCTGTCCATTAATTTCCCTTCCCCTGTTCTTGGGGCTGGTTAGGTGTCCCTAGATTTTGAGACCCTCTTCTAGTTTGGAGCCACCTGCTTTGCTCCCCAGCCTTAATCCTTTCCCATACATGCTCCCTCCCAGATGTCCCTCCAGCCTCCTTCCATACGTCCTGCTGCTCAGCCCAAGCCGCCCCAGGTCCGGCCTCACACCCTTGGAATGTGGCTAGGAATTCACCCAGCCCCCCCAAACCCCAGTTTCTGCCTTTTATGCCCCTCGTGCACTCCTGCGTGTCGGTGGGGTGAGAGGTGGCCAAGGCCGGGCTGTGCCGGGAAAGGCCCGAGGCAGATGGCAAGCAGCCACCTGCACGTCCCCTCTTACCCCGCCCCCTCCCGGCCCGCAGTTTGTCTGTGTGGAGTGCCTGGTGACGGCCTCCGTGGACATGTTCCCCAGGCAGCTCCGGAAGAGCGGGCGGCGCGAGCTCCTCATTCTCACCGTCGCGGTCGTATGCTACCTGATAGGGCTCCTCCTGGTCACCGAGGTGAGTGGGGCTGGGGCGCTCACTTGGCTGTCCCTGCCCTGACCCCCCAACACGGCTGACCCCTCACAGAGCCATGGTATCCTCAGCTGCTGAAGGGGACTGCTGACACCTGCCTGGCCTCCCTCCTGGAGAGGTTGCAGGGACACTTGTAGGGACAAATGGAATGTACCTGTATTATGTAGGTCACTTTCAGTTGCAAGTGACAGAAACCCAGTGCAAGCTGGCTTAAGCAGAAAGGGAAATTTATTGTGTCAGTAACTAGAAAGTCTAGAGGTAGTTTGGTATCTGTCATAGTTGGATCTAGTTGCTCTGAAGACATTGTCAGGAATGCTCCTTTATCTCTTGGCTCCCCTTTCCCCTGGTAACTGCATTCTTAGGCAGATTTTCCTCCTATGCTAAGAAGGCTGCTGCAGCTCCAGACTTTGCTTCTATCATCTAATCCACCCCAGAGGAAGAGAGTGAGGGCCTTTTCACTGAAAGCACCAGCAAGCATCCAGGCCACAATATTTAGGCCTGGAGCAGGGAGAGATGGAACACACTTAGAGTCAGTGGATTCCCCCAAAAGAGTAGGTAGTGTCAATTTCCAAAATATGGGAGGCTGGGCTGGCCAGAACAAATGTCCACCACAGCACCCCAACTTCTTTGCAAGTATCAGAGATTGTTGTCATGATGTTGGAAAGGGACATGAGGGCAGGAACAAGCAGGGAAGACTCTTTTTAGATGCACAGAATGACCTCATGTGGGCTGGGCCAAATGGCACCCCCCTGGGTGTTTTCCATCTTGTTGAGGGTCAGAGAGAGTCTCCTGCCCCCCACCCATCCTGTGCCTTTACTCTGCTCCTTTCTCTGCAGGGTGGGATGTATATCTTCCAGCTGTTTGATTACTATGCATCCAGTGGCCTATGCCTGCTCTTCCTGGCCATGTTTGAAGTGATCTGCATCAGCTGGGTGTATGGTAAGTGGGGCGGGAGTGAGAAGGGTGGAGGGTGAGCAGGGAGTGGGAGCAGGGCCTCTGAGGGGCCAGGATGAGAATCTGATCCTCCAGCTCTCTGGTTGCCTCCTGTCTGTGTACTGCTCTTCTGATCTTGTTACTGGGAAGTTCATGCATCCCCGGGAACTCTGACCCCCTCATTATGGCAGGTGGAATGCAGTGCAGCAATCAAAGCTGGGGTAAGGGCAAGACTGACTTCCTTGAGTAGTGAGAGTCATGATGATAAATGACAGATGCATAGTTTTCTTGATACAGAGGATGTCAGAGACCCTTCACCAGTGGGATCCTAGTCAGGAAGGGCTTCAGGTCACTTAGTTTGATCACACACAAATTCCTACATCCCCTTTCCAACAGCCAGGTTATCACAGACTTTGCAGGAAGTTCATTCCTGTGTGTTGAGGTGGTCTTTTCCATTGTAGTTGTCAGGCATTTCTTTCTGTCTTCCTTCCTTCCTTCTTTTCTTCCTACCCTCCTTCCATCCTTTCTTGTTTAAAAAGTTTTTTTGTAGTAACATATATAGCATAAAATTTCCCATTTTATCCATTTTAAGCATACAGCTCAGTGGCATTAATTGTTACAACATTGTACCGCATCACCTTCATCCAAAGCTTTCATCAAAGCTTTCTCATCACGCCAAACAGAAACTCTGCTCGCTAAGCAAAAGCTCCCCATCCTCTTCTCCTCTCGGTCCCTGGTAGCCTTTCATCTGCTTTCTGTCTCTGCGAAGCGGTTTATTCTAGATGTTTCACATTAAGTGTGATCACGCCTTATCTGTCTTTTTGTGTCTCACTTATTTCTCTCAGCGTAATTTTCTCAGGGTTCAGCCATGTTTTAGCATGTATCAGAGCTTTATGGCCGAATAATATTCCTTTGTAAATATATACCACATTTTATTGATCCATTCCTCAGTTGATAGACATTTGGGATGTGTCCACCATTTGGCTTTAGTGAGTAATATAGCTATGGATATTGGAGTCCAAATATCTGTTCAAGTTGCTGCTTTCATTTCATTTCGTGTGTCAATTCCATGTTTACCTTTCTAAGTATCTGCCAAGCTTTTCCACTGTGGCTGCACCATTATACATTCCCACCAGCAGTGTATTGTAGGTTCCAATGTCTCCACATCCTTGCCAACACTTGTTATGGCCCATCTTTTTTTATTATATTCATTTTAGTGGGTGTGAAGCATTTCTTTCTTAATCTGAGATGAGTTCTGTCTTCCATTAACTTCCACAACAGCCTTGGCCCTTTCAATGATGAAATAACAAACCAGTCATGCTGGATGTCAAGATATGCCTGATAACTATAGGGGAAAGAAGACTTTATTTATTGAACCTCTACTGTGCGCCAAGCACTGTGCTGCTTGTATCCCATGCTACTCACACTACACACAATGGCCCTTTCAGGGGGGAAAGTGAGTTCAGAGAGGTTAGGTCTCTTGCCCAAACTCACACAGCTAGTAAGTGGTGGAACCATCATTGTACCCCAGGCCTATCTGGCTCTGCTCTGCCACGGTGGGGGAGCACAGTGCCAATGTTACAAGTACTGGGGCAGAGAGGATAAGTGGGTGACACATACTAGGGCCTCAGAGAAGCCATGAATGGGGAGGTTTTCATCTTGTATTCTAAGCCTTCCTATTGGTGTCCTTTCCTCTCCTTAAACATGTCTCCTACCTTCTCAACTCAAGCATCTGATGTCTTCCTAATTTTCCCCTTCTCCTTGTCAAAATTTGTTTTCAGAGAGGACTCATGAACAGTAAGATATAGATGTAGATGGCTGATAAGCCTTAATGTCACATCCACCCAGCAATATCTGGCTTTCACTGGGGGTTCAATTTAGAAGCCAAAGGAATGACTCTGTAGTGATAGGATTTCATGCATCGGTGACCAGCTGGAAGGTATTTTGTGGGGACGTTAGAGGGGCCCTCCAAGTATCTTTACCAATCAGTGGCTCTTTACCTCTTGGAAGATTGATTCCAAATGTGGCGAATGTGGAACTCTTAGGATGTTAAACAAAACAAAACAAAACCAGCCAACATTTTCACAAACACGAATCACCTTTTACCAAGCTTTATCAGAAACTCAGAGTTGATTCTTCTAGAGTCTAGAATCTAGATCATTGTTCTCTTCTTTGCTTTCTAGCCCTGTTTGAGTTTAGTGTGATTTGCTTGAGCAGAGGGACCTTTGCTGCTTTGCTGTTTTAACTTGAAATCCAATTAATCTCTGTCGCACAGATGAACAGCAAACATCTGGGTAGCTCTGGAGCCCCATGTTTGGCTCATGCAACTCCTCTGTGGTTGGGGTCTTCCACTTTAGACGGGGAGACAAGGGCTTGTGCTAAGTGACTATCTCCAGGGCACATGGCCTGCTGGTGGCAGCCCCTGTTCCCTCCCCACTCCCTGCCCTGTGGCTGGGGTACCAGGGAACCGTCTCAGTCACTGTGCCCTGTTCCAGTGTCCCGTCACAGAGCTGGGGGCAGGGGGAAGAGCCCGAAGCCAGGTGAGCCCTTCCCAAATACCCACAAAGCTACTTTTGCTCTCCTCCCCCACCGCGCCTGGTCAGGGGCAGACCGTTTCTATGACAACATCGAGGACATGATTGGATACCGGCCATGGCCCCTGGTGAAGATCTCCTGGCTCTTCCTGACCCCTGGGCTGTGCCTGGTATGTGCCCACCCACCTACCCCTTCATTCTCCGCTGCCCCCGGAAGCTCTGGGGAGGTGAGGAAAAGGACGCCTGAGTTACAGGCTCTTGCCCCGCCTATCCAGACTACCTAGGGAGGCCGGTGTGCTCCCTCTCCCATGTGTGTTGTCCTCCCCTTCTCCTCAGAGCCATCTCATCTATGTGTCTGTTTTACCATCATCTTTCTAGTTCCTGCTCCTTCCTAGTCTCCCCCCGTATGCCTCATTTCCCAGTCACTAGCCTCCTTCTGTCAGTCTGGTCCGAGCCCCTCCGTCTCCCCTCCCTTCCCTTCCATCTCTTCATGTCTCAGTCCTTGACATGGTGATGCTGCAGCCATGATTTGCAGGTACTTTTATTGTCCCCCCTCATTGATGTCCATGGTGTAATTAACTGGTCAATGGATATTTAAGTAGCTGAGGAGAGAGTTTAATGACTGCCCTTCCTCTTCACAGGCCACTTTCTTCTTCTCCCTAAGCAAGTACACACCGCTCAAATACAACAACATCTACGTGTACCCTCCATGGGGCTACTCCATTGGCTGGTTCTTGGCTCTCTCCTCCATGGTCTGTGTCCCACTCTTCATCATCATCACCCTCCTGAAGACCCACGGTTCCTTCAAAAAGGTGAGTGGCCGGGGAGGGTACCACGGAGAGAGGTTGGAGTCAGGGTGGACGTCACAGCTGGGGCCCAGGGAGCAAATGTATATCCTGGGTGTGGGCAGTCAAGGCCTCACGGAGTCTTAAAAGAGCAGGATCTTTAGAGACCAATCCTTATTTTAGGTGACATTCAAAGTCCTAGAGTTCTAGACCTTCCAAACTAGAAGGGGCCCAGCAGATCATCTGAGCAAGCTATGGGGAAACCGTCAAGGGGTTCAGGGGAAAACCAAATCACAAATAACATAAATGTACCTAGACACAGAAGGTTTGTAGAGCACAGATTCCTTACTCTTGGAAAGCTGAAAACTAGCCATCATGGTTTACTCTATATACAAGTTCTGGCTTCTTTTCTTGTCTTAACTCTGAGTTGGGAACCATATGCAAAAGACTCCCTGGTTAGAGTTTAGGACATGCATTCCTGGTAGGGACTGCAGCCGGTGTCCCATGAAGACATTACATCTCTAGAAATCTATCTTGTTATAAGTAACAGAAGACCCAGCCTGTAATGGTTTAAGCAAATATGCTGTATCTGAGACTGCTGGCATTTGGTTCAACTACTAAAGAGGTTATCAGGGAGCAGATCCTCCCTATATTTCTACACTTCCACCTTGAGTATGTTGTTTTCATCATCATGCCCTGACCTCATGGTCACAAGATAGATGACACAATTGCGGTCATCACGTAGGCATTCCAGGCAGGAATAAGTGGGAGACAGAATGGACTCATTTCTGTCCTTGCATTATAACAGCTTTCCCAAGAGTCCTTAACAGAATTCTGCTTATGTCTCATTGCTCAGGGAAGGCTGGGAAAGTGAAATTTAGCCTTTTCAGTTTCTATAGTAGAAAGAAGGGAGCTGAGAAAGGATATTGTATTAGTTAATTGTCAATGTCTGCCACATATGTATTCAAATAATAATGATGGTAATAACAGTACTACTAAGTAAAATGATAAATACTCACTGAACACATAATAGTATGATAGTAATAATAATGAGAAGAATAAAGAGAACAAAAGTAGACACTCATTGAACACTTACCGTGTGTGGACACTGTTCAAAGTTTTTGATGTGAACTAAGTACTTCCATCTTTACAACAACCCTATGAAGTGGGTACTGTCATTGTCCTTATTTACAGTTGAGGACATTGAGGCACAGAGGGATAGAATGTGTTCGCCGAGTTTACACAAGCAGAGCCAGGTCTGAAATGCAAGCAGTTCATACTCAAGCACCGTGGTATGGCCTCTTCTCTCTTCTCAAAATTTTATTCATTTTTTTTCATTCCTACTATATCGAGCTGTTTCATGTATGTATCCTGTGCTGGACCCCGGAAGACAGATGTGAGAAACATCTTTGCCTTTCTCACTGCCAGCTCCCAATCATTTGCTTCATCTCTCCACAGCGCTTGCGACAGCTCATCGCCCCTGACCCCAGCCTGCCACAGCCCAAGCAGCATCTACACCTGGTTGGTGGCAGCGGCCAGGACTGCGGGCCCTCCCCAACTAAGAAGGCCCTGATAGCCGGGGAGAAGGAGACCCATTTGTAGGAGGTGGCCAGAAGCTGGTGGCTACTGAGCCAGGACCACCCCTTGCCCCTACTGGACAGCCTCTGCCTTTGTGCCCAACCACAGTCATACTGAGAACCTCTGGGGTGCCTGTTGGGTTCCTCCTCACCTCTCCTCAGTCAAGCAGCTTCTTCTGGTGGCTAACGAAGTTGCCACTGGACTGTGCACGCTGTGAAGCAATTCCCTGTCGGATCACATGATTTTATTTATAAAGAAGGATGGTCTTTTTGGAGTCCACCATCTGATCCTAACACATTGCACTGTGAGGGAACTCCCACTGTGGGATGATTCCTGTTAGCACTTATTCTATTTGTGCCTTGGAAGGGTAGCTCTAATTGGTCTGATTTGGAGATCCCCATGGAATACACCACATTGGATCTGAGGTTCTCTTAGAGTAGGCCAGGGCTGGTGATGGAGAGCCTTCACTAGGCTTAACATTCTGAAGATTCCTGGGGAGGGTGTGAGAGAAACAGCTGGGAAGCAAATCTTCACATGCCATCACGTGTCATCATCCACTTGAATTGTTTTGGAAGCAGTTTCTCAAATTAGCCTCACCTCCAACCATAGTTCCACACTCTTCTTGCAGGTTTCTCATCAACTCATGGAGCATTGGGATAGAAGGGACTTGGACTTTACAGACACATGGCATGCATGCCTTTATTCTCTGTGCCCAAGGCAGACATTGCTAATTGATCACAGATTCTTTCCCATCTCACAGTCCTTCCAAACATCGTGCCCCAGGCAGCTCCATTAGCCATTCCTGCATATTCACCCTCATTTCATGGACTACGAAACATAACCAAAAAGACAAAGTGACTTTCTCAAGTTCATTCTGCTTCTTAGGGCCAGAGCTAAGACTAGAATACAAAGAGAGATGGTCTCCTTGCTCTCAGGCCGGAGTTCTTCTCATCACACCTTCCAGCCTTAGTTAACAAGCCTGTATAGACCATCTGCTGCCCTGTGTTTGCCTTCTTTACCTTGCCCTGTTTCCGTTCCTTTATGCTGACTTGGGGTGGGAGGCAAGAGGTCCCCTCTGTCGAGGGCGAGTGGCTATCCCCAAGTTGAGGTCCCACCTGGTATTTCTTCTGCTGCCATGCTCATCTGTCCTGACTTTCTCTCTGGACTCCCTTCCGCTCCTCCCCCTCCAGGGGATCCCTTAGGGTCTGTGAGAGGCCCTGGTCTCCCACAGAGAGAAGAGAATGGGTATGAATGGTCTTCTTTGCTTCCACACATGCCTCCCTCCTCTTCCCCATGTAGTCTTTCCTTGACCAAATCACACCTGATCCTTCCCTGGCTGAGGGGAGGCTTCCTGGAGGAGGAAGGCAGGGCTTGGGTGAGTTCAGTATTCTTGTGTTCAGAAGGGAAGGGAGGAGGGGATGTGGAAGTGGGGCAGGGAAAGGGGTATTCAGGACAGTTTCCTGGGGCAGGACCTGGGAGCTGGAAGAAGAGAAGCCACCGGGTAGGTGGGTATATGCCAGGGAGGGATGATACCTGCATGTAACCCAGAGCCACTGCCCGGCAGCCGGAGTAAAATCAGTGGTCTGGCCATGGTGACTCCTGTCTCCGCAGCCCCCAGGTACCCTCTGAGCATCCCCCATCCTTTGTCCAGATCTATACAGGCTTCTCGGCTTGCAAGAACCAGAACCTTGGCACACAGGACAAGGAGGTGCTCAGACCCCTGGATTCTTGCAGTCTCCTCTGCCTCCCTCTGGACTGTTCTGTGTACATGTGATAGCCCTTCTTGGACTGGTTAGTGGGAAAGAAGGAGACCCAGGTGGAAGGGATGGAGAGAAACTCTGCTTCAACCAGATTCCTGATATGTATGAGACGGATGTCTCCATAGAAAGTGAAGGATGAGGCAGGCATGGCGCTCTCTGCTGCCCCCTGATGGTAGGTGGGAGCAGCAGCGCATTCCTTGGCAAGGAACCCTTGCCAGCTGGATGGACAGGCAGAGCTGAGAAGCTTTCGAAAAGCGATCCTTCCTCCTGGTTTGCATAGCCATCGTCCCTCAGCCATCCACCCCCTGCCACACATAAATTCTTGCCCTCTGCAGGTCAGTTCTTCTTTCGTCCTTCTCCTCATTGCCCTTGCGGGGAGTGATGATGGAGTTCGCAGGGAGGCTGTGCTTGCTTCAGGGCTGCAGAGGGCACCCAGCTTCCAGCCACTTCTCCAGGGTGCACAATGCTCTATAAGCCTTGGGGCTTTCAACCTGGATTGCAGCATTGCCTGTTGGAGACCCGTCAGGCAGTGCTGCACTCGCTCCAGCTCCCTGGGCCCTGAAGCTGTGTCTCTTTTGCTGCAGTCTGTTTGCAGTCCCCTGTGCTCCCACCCCATCTTCCCGCTTCCCACATAAGTTCACCTGGTTCTTTAGCTGGCCTGACTGACTAAGAGGCTGTTTCCCAGCCTGCCTAAGAGGCTCTCTGCCATGGCACAGGCGGTTGTTAGAGGCAGGATGTCTGCAGCGGTTCCTCCCTCTAATGGACTCTGTTCACCGACTCAGTAGAGAGCCTCTATGGGCAGGAGCCAAAGGGATCTGACTCGGGTGGAATGGGGCTGGAGGTAACAAGGCTGAGGGAAATGTAGCCAAATCGCAGCTCGTGGAAACCCACTACATACTGGGTCCCAAATATGGGCAAGGAGCAACAATTTTATTCTTTAATGTGCCCAGAGCATGAAACCGGTGTGTGTTTGCACACGCACGTGCACATAAGGAGCAAGTGGGAGGTGAGTTAATTTGGTGTCTGTTTTCATCTCATCTCCTAGGCCACTTGAGTTCCACATTGGTGGCTAGAGGCCTACTGTGGCAGATGTGATTTGTTTGGCCAGGAAGGTATTTAAAAAATTATTTTAAGTGCTCGCCTTTGGACACTCTCCAGTTTGCCACAGGCCCCACCACTCCTTATTACTCATAACTGAACTTTTGAAATGTTCCTGTTTGAAGGCATTTGAATTCATACCCTAAGCTCTAGGGGAAGAAGTGAGACTCTTTGGGCAGAGCAGGGAGCTCAGAAATCAAAACTTTTGCTTAGCAGGAGGGGAAACCTGAGGCCATGGGTCTCGGGAGTTCCAGGCCCTCAGAACAGGCGGTGATCATAAGATAGCCTTAAACTCTGGCTTAATCAGGTAGTTTCCCTCTTTTAGACCCTCTGATGCTATTTATTAATTGTAGATCAATTGCCTCTCTGACCCAAACTTTCTCCTTTCCCAAAGAAGGGTGGTGGCTAAGTTTTATTTCAAAGCTAGATATAAAGTGTCAGGCCATGGCAGCCCCACGTGGTAGAGTCCAAAGCCAAGCAGAACACGGGAGGGTTTCCTGAGGTTTGAGACTGCTCCCGCCTCCCAGCCCCGGCAGTTCCTCCTGGTTTGCATAGCCATCATCCCTCAGCCACACACACCCCCGCCACACACACACACACCTTATTTTAGGCAAAGGCATTTTTATCCGACTTTTTATGAGGCTAAGCTGTCCTCTCCTACTAGGGAATTCCTGACACTGCCAGGCCGGGTAGCCCTCAGAGCTGACTCTTGGGCTGCTGGTGTCTTGGAATTGGCCCTTCCCCCACCACTCATCTTAGTTCTTCTCTAAGTCCCCCTGGCCAAGGCTGGACCCTGTGTGCTGGCCCGGGCTTGGACTCCCTCTCCCCACCTCACTGGAGAGCCCCAACACCACCCAGCCCTGGGGCTGGGGAGGGAGCCTACGGTGGGCTCCAAGG
>PVIY010061078.1:0-11376 GCA_004026745.1 Myrmecophaga tridactyla | reverse complement strand
TCTCCTGCCCTCTTCTTCCTTCGAAAAGTAACTACAAGCAGTTAGTTCTTGTTTTGCCGGTAATGAAGGACTTTAAAAACGATCATGCAAGCTGAAACCTTGCAAAGCTATCTTAAGAATCAATTGGGAAAATTGTGATTGTTCCGGAACCTCTAAAAATTTTTGTCAAAATGTTTAAAGCTCTTACTGTCTCTTATAATTGCATAGGGAAATGAAAAAATTAGCAAAATTTAATGTACTATAGTTTACAACGTTAGAAATATTGAGATTAAACTGCTTTATTACTTTACAAAAACTTATTAAGAGTAGTTTGAACAGAGCTTTTCTTCTTCTCAGCATATAACTTATACAGAACAAGCCTCTTTTGTATGCCTTGATGAATTTTCATACTTTCAAGTTTGTGTCAGACTCCAACATTTTATCCTCTGTGCTTTCAAATGTTATGAAATTTCTCCAAGAGTTCCTTTAATGGGATCTTTCTGCCAGAGTCACTTCCTCAGGGGCATCTTCATTCTTTTCATCTCACTCAGTTTTTTCAATTTTGTCATTAAGTGTCAATAAGTTCCTCTGGCTGCACATCTTAAGTCCTCAAATGGCAGCAATATCAACATTTCCATGATCAGCTATTTCTGCTAAAACTCCATTTATATTCAATTAAAATTTCACTTTTCATTTATTGGCTGCACTTTGATTTTTTTCCATTAATTTTTTTATAAAGCAGTTTTATTGAGATATATTCACACACCATAAAATCCATCCAGAATATACAAAGAGACTTTTAATATAAACATAGAGCTGTGCATTCAACACAACAATAAATTTTAGAACATTTTCATTACTCCAAAAAGAAAAAAAACAAAACAAACATACCCTTTAGCAGTTACCTCTCAATCCCTCATCCTTCCCCTACCCTACATATCTACTAATCTAATTCTCTCTATAGATTAGTTTACATTAACATTTTATAAAAATGAAATTATACCATATATTATAGTATTTTGTTTCTCATTTCTTTCACTTAGATTAATTTTTTTTAACTTTTTAATTTTGTATAGTTTAGCATATGTACAAAGCAAAGAAATAAAGAAGCAATAGTCTTCAAAGCACTCTTCAAAAGTGGTTACAGGACAGAGTGAGTATATTTCCATTTTATAAGCATTTAAAATACTTTATAAGCATTTTAAATGCTTATAAATGCTTATAAGCATTTCCTTCAGAAAATGCTTATAAGAAAACATGTTTTCTTATAAGAAAACATTAGAAGAAGAATTGCAAGCTCATAGCATGCAATAGCAGTTTTCCCTTTGTACCCTGAACTTAAACACTCTTTATACAAGAATCGTATCTTTGAAGTAATTCTTGTAAGAATTCATTCATATTTCTAGTGTGAGTCATTGGGACACACAGGTGTGTACAACCCCTTTCATTCTTGTTCATCTTCAATATGGTAATATTATTTCTAGACCACTAGAGAATCACCTTCACTCTTATCTATTCCCTTACATTGGAGTTCAACCTCATTAGCTAACAGTTCATCCATCTCTAATTTCTATGTATCTCTAAGTCCCCTATATTCTGTATTATAAACCTGTGATTATACCTGTATTCTGGTCATAAAAATGGAATCATGCAGTATCTATCCTTTTGTGTCTGGCCTTTAACTTTCCTTCTAGTAACATACACAACTCACCACTTCCCTTTTATGCCACATTCCCACATATACGCCAGTGCTGTTTAATATACTAAAAATAATATGCTACCATCACCACTATCCATTTCCAAAAATTTTTGCAATCAACCCCTTGGAATTTCTGCACAAATTAATCCTCAGCTTCCCATTCTCTACCCCCATTCTATCTCCTGATAACCTGTATTTTAGATTCTAACTTAAAACGTTTGCTTATTATAGTTCATTCATATCAGTGAGATTATACAATATTTGCCCTTTTGTGTCTGGCTCATTCATTTAAAGTAATGTCCTCAAAGTTCATCCATGTTGTCACATGCCTCAGACTTCATATCTTCTTACAGCTCAATAGTATTTCATTGTATTATATACCACATTTTATTTATCCATTCATCAGTTGATAGACACTTGGGTTACTTCCATCTTTAGGCAATTGTGAATAATGCTGCTATGAGCATTGGTGTGCAAATGTCTGTTTGCATCCCTGCTTTTAGTTCTTCTGAGCATATACTAAGTAGCAGGATTGCCAGATCATATGGCAGTTCTATACTGAGCTTTCTGAGGAACCACCAAACTGTCTTCCATGGTGATTGTACCATTTCGCATTCCCACCAAGAGTAAATAAGTGTTCCTATTTCTCTGCATACTCTTCAACACTTGTAGTTTTCTGTTTATTTAATAGTGACTGTTCTAGCAGGTGTGAAATGATATCTCATGGTTTTGATTTGCATTTCTCCAATAGCTAGTGATGTTGAGCAATCTTTCATGTGCGTCTTAGCGATCTGTATTTCCTCTTTGGAAAAATGCCTGTTCAACTCTTTTGCCCATTTTTAATTGGGTTATGTCTTTTTAATTGTTGAGTTGTAGGATTTCTTTATATATTTTGGGTGTCAAACTCTTATTGGATATATGGTTTTCAAATATTTTTTCCCATTGAGTAGGCTGCCTTTTCACCCTTTTGACAAAGTCCTTCAAGGTGCAAAAGTCTTCAGTTTTGAGGAGGTCCAATTTATCTATTTCTTTTGTTCTTATGCTTTGGGTTGTAAGGTCTGAAAAACCACCTATCTCAAGATCTTGGAGATGCTTCCTTACATTTTCTTCTAGGAGCTTTATGGCCCTGGTTCTTGTATTTAGATCTTTGATCCATTTTGGATTAATTTTTGTATAGGGTTTTGAGATAGGGGACCTTTTTCATTCTTTTGGATGTGGATATTCAGTTCTCCCATCACCATTTTTTAAAGAAACCATTCTGTCCCAGTTGAATAGATTTGGCAGCCCTGTCAAAAGCAATTGATTGTAGATATGAGAGTTTATTTCTGAGCTCTCAATTTGATTCTGCTGATCAATGTATCTGTCTTTTTGCCAGTACCATGCTATTTTGACCACTGTAGCTTTGCAATGTGCTTTGAAGCCAGGCAACATGAGTCCTTCAACTTTGGTCTTCTTTTATAAAATGTTTTTGTCTATCTGGGATCCCTTACATTTCCAAATAAATTTGGTAATTGCCTTTTCCATTTCTGCAAAGTAGGCTGTTAGAATTTTGATTGGGATTGTGCTAATTCTGTAAATCAATTTGGGTGGAATTGACATTAAGATATTTAGTCTTTGTGGTAGTTAGGTTTGGGTGTCAACTTGGCCAGGTGATGGTGCCCATTCTGTTGCTGTGTACTTAAAATATTAGCATATGAAATTCATCTATGGCTGATTACATCTGTAGTTGGCTAAGGGGAGGGCCTTCTGCAATGAGTGGTGTTTAATTTAATTAGCTGGAGGCTTAAAAGTGCGAAGTCAGAAGAGGGTTCAATGCAGCATGGCCCAAGCAGTTCAGCATACTTCATGAGTCTCAGCACTCACAGCTCAGCCCAGACGTTTGGAGATGTAGAAAGGAATTGGCCTAGGGAAGGCCATTGGAAGCAAAAAGTGAGGAGGGAAGGTTAGCAGACATTGCATATAACAGAAAATCTCAGATGAAAGTTAGCTGCTTTCCTCTGAAGAACTATAAAATTTTAACTAAATAAATCCCCATTTAATAAGACAATCCATTTCTGGTGTGTTGCATTTTAGCAGTTTTGACAGACTAAAACAGTTTTCCAATCCATGAACATGGAATGTCCTTCCATTTATTTAAGTCTTCTTTGATTTCTTTTAGTGATGTTTTATAGTTTTCTGACTACCAGTCCTTTACATCTTGATTAAATTTATTCCTAGATATTTGACCCTTTTAGATACTATTGTAAATCGGTTTTTTTCTTGATTTCCACTTAAGATTGCTCAGTACTAGAGTGTAGAAACACTACTGATTTTTGCATGTTGATCTTGTACCCTGACACTTTGCTGAACTCATTTATTAGCTCTCATAGCTTATTTGTAGATTTTTTTGGAACTTTCTGTGTATAGGGTCATGGCATCTGCAAATAGGGAAAGTTTTATTTCTTCCTTTCCAATTTGGATGCGTTTTTCTTTTTTTTTGCTTAATTGCTCTGACTAGAACTTCCAGCACAATGTTAAGTAGTGGTGATAGGGGGCATCCTCATCTTGTTCCTGATCTTAAAGGGAGAGTTTTCATTCTTTCACCATTGAGTATGATATTAGCAGTGGGTTTTTCATACATGCCCTTTCTCATGTAGAGGAAATTTTCTTCTTTTCCTATATTTCAGAGTGATTCTTTTTTAATGAAGAAAGGATGCTGGATTTTGTCAAATGTCTTTTCCATGTCAGTTGAGGTTATCATTTGTTTTTTTCCCTCTTCAATTTGTTAATATGGTGTTTTGCATTAATGATTTTCTTGTGTTGAACCACCCTTGCATACCTGGGATAAAACCCACTTGATTGAAGTGTATAATTCTGTTTATGTGCTGTTAGATTTGATTTGCTAGTATTTTGTTGAGGATTTTTGCATCTGTATTCATTTGAGAAATTGGTCTATAATTTTATTTTCCTGTAGTATCTTTGTCTGGCTTTGGTATTAGCATGATATTGGTTTCATAGAATGAGTTAGGTAGCATTCCCCTCTCTTCAATATTTTGGAAGTTTGAGCATGATTGGTATTAATTCTACTTGGGATACTTGGTGGAATTCACCTGTGCAGCCTTCTGGTACTGGGCTTTTTTGTTGTTGTTTGGGAGTTGTTTTTTTTTTTTTTTTCTTTTTTTTTGGTTTGTTTTTGTTTTTAACTGCAAATTTTATTGAGATTTATTTACACACCATATTATCCATCCAACATATACAATCAATGTCTCACAGTATCATCACCTAGTTATACAATCATCATCAAACCAATTTTAGAATATTTTAATTACTCCAAAAAGGAAAATAACAAATAGACGTGTTAGTTTGAAAGCCACTGGATTGCAATATATCAGAAATGGAATGTCTTTTAAAAAGGGAATTTAATAAATTACGAGTTTACAGTTCTAAGTCTATGAAAATGTCCAAAATGATGCATTCAGAGAAAGATAGCTTAATTCAAGGAAGGCTGTTGGTTCTGGAATACGTCTGTCAGCTGGGAAGTCACATGGCTGGCATCTGTTGGTTCCTTGCTCCTGGGCTCTGATGCCTTCAGCCTCAGTTCCTGTGGGGAGTCCTCACTTTCTTCTCCAGGGCTGACTTTCATCTCTTGGCTTCCCTTGGCTCTCTCCACATTCTGGCTTGCTTAATATCTTATAGCAACATCTTCTGGGCTCAAATCATCTCCAAAGATCTCTGTCTCTGTTCTCCAAGTGTTGGCATCTGCATCAGCTCTCTCTCTGTCGGCTTTGTCGTTTCTGGCTCTCTCTAAAATGTTTCTTCTTTTAAATGATTCCGGTAAACTAATCAAGACCCACCAGGAATGAGTGGACTCACATCTCCATCTAATCAAAAGGTCACACCCACAAGAGGGCATGCCACATCTCTGTGGAGATAATCTGATCAAAAGTTTCCAAATTTACGGTATTGAATTAGGATTAAAAGAAATGGCTGCCCCACAAAATTGAATCAGGATTAAAACATGACTTTTCTGGGGTACATAGTACTTTCAAACCAGCACAGACATAAAAGAAGAAAGCCCTAAATACCCTATACCCTTTATCCTTCCCTATTATTGACCCCTAGTATTGGTGTGATATATTTGTTTCTGTTGATGAAAGAATATGAAGATATTACTGTTAACTATAGTCTATAGTTTGCAATAGATGCAATAGACGCTTTTCCCCCAATATGCCATATATTATTAATTCTTTGTAGAAGGGTCATACATTTTACTAGTTCGTGAAAGACATATTTTTTCTTCTGCCAAAAAAGTGTGATTTAATTCAGACTTTGAAAACTTATGAAATAAAAGGCCATGATGGAAAAGCATTTAAAAATTTTTAGAATTACCAAACTGTCACAATACTACTTTTCGTTATAAAATAAGCTCAATAAAGCAAAATAAAAACCATGGAAAACACAAAAGTCAAATTAGATATTTTAATTTACTACCTTCCCTGAGTCTCTTGCTTTTAAAACTCAAATGTAAGACCGGTTCAAAATTTGACCTCCTCCATGCTGCTATGGAGAACACCTTTAGGACAAATGACTATACAAGCTGTAATGGTCCCAGGGCTTTAGTCCAATGCCAGTTTGTTTGTGCCACAGGGTTCTAACTTCCCAGTGCTGTAAGCTTCATGAGCTGTCAAGATTTTACCTTGTCCTGCACTAATATAACAACATGAGAGACTATGTCCCCAAAAGGTTGAAAGTTCTTTAGTAAATTTAATAAATATTAAATTTCTAAATGGATATGGACACAATACATTGAATTGTGGTAAGTTGACAGAGAAACAAACTTAGGTTTTTCAAAATTTTACACACATGGAGGTTGGAGAGCATGTCTTCTTAAAATTCCAAATCTCAGATATTACAAGAAAAAATTTCAATAAAACCACCAAGATATTTTCACAATTAAAAAGTCTAATTTGTTAGATCCCAATAAAGCAAAGAAGGAAAAGTGATTATAAGTGGATTCTTGGATATGGTCCCCCAATTCTAAAAAAAGAATCTCCTTGATCCTTAAAGAAAACTGTTCCTTACAGTACATCTACTTGCTCACTTAACTAATTATATGTGTGTATGCACATAAATATATGCATGTTTACAAATGATCAAGCATTGCATAAGAAAGCATAATTAATCAAATTAAAGTTTTGCTGGAATCTAAAAAATGTTTTGTTTTTAAATTTCAAACATACTCTGTTCCCTGCTGAGCTTATGCTAGCAGGACACTAAGTATTACAGATCACACTTTCTAGTCAAATGTAGGAAAGTTTTTTACCAGCAAACACATTGTTCACAACATTCTCAGATATCTCAAAGTTGCAAAGCACTCTCAAATTGTGTTTCTTCACATCATAATAAAATTTCAATTGCAGAGTAACAGCCAAAATTTCCAAAGCTAATAATAATACACAATCTTAAAATTTAGAGGTGGAATGATGGCTCCTACCACTAAAAATATGACATTTATTCACATTCCTATTTAGTTTAATAAGATAAGCATCCCATTCACAGTTGGAGAAACTGAGGTACAAGAATTGTGTGATTTTAAAAAAATAATAGATTTGTCTAAGTTAGGCAGAGAAGCCAAGATCATAACCATGATAAGAGCAAAAGGCTAGACTTCTGTGGGGCGTAATGGATTCAAACAGCATGAAATTTTATATTAACTCTCCTATCCTGTCTGCAGCACATGCCCTACCTCTTGCAGACCTTTTATAGCATGGATTTGACAAACACCACTTACCATCTGCCTTCTCTGACCAGATGATAAAGGCTAGTTAACACTTGTGTAAAAAAGAAAAAAGCCACATATTGCTGTATAATATGCAACTAGCAAGGTTCAATTATGAATATGTTCCATAACTTAATTTCAACAATTCGCAAATTCCAAAATTCTCTAAGAATTATTGGAAAGATATGGTACCTGGCAATCCCTCTGAAATAGAAATTTACCTCTACTTTGCATTACTGTTAAATATCTGAGATTAAGTGCATATGATCTCATAATTGGTAACCTCAAAGCTTTACTAAACTACTAACTAAAACAGAAAGGACCACACAAATTCCTAGATTTTATTTTATTCCAAAATATTTATCTAGGATTATTAAAGAAAGCATAGCACTTTGGTAGTCTTTTCAGAAAAATTCCAAACTCACAAAGGTAAACATAGTCATGTGGCATTTTACATGTGTAATAAGGCATAATTACTATTTCTTGACCAACTTTATATCTTGAAACATATTTGCCCCCACCAGCTACCATTCCAATTCCGCAGGGTATTCTCCAGTGAGACAAGCTGTAAAATGATTGTTCTTTTCAAAACATTTCAGACCATTCCTATTTTCTTGAATGATAATTTCTTGCTTTTCCACTTTCTATTTTTAAAATTTTGCTCTTCTTGTACAGTTGAGACCAGTCTTTCTACTGACAGATACACAACACCGTTTGCTCCTAAATATTCTGCAAGATGATCAAATTCTAGCTTATTGGCAATAAGCTCTTCTTTTGTGGGAATGTTTATTCCCATGAAGCGTGGATATCTAATTGGTGGTGAGACTACTCAAATGTGTACCTCTTTTGCACCAGAGTCTTTGAGCAGTTTTATTATGGGAGAGATGGTGTTGCCTCTCACAATAGAATCATCTACAAGAATGATTCTTTTGCCTATAAAATTGTCTGACAATACTCCAAATTTTTTTGCAACACCAAGTTTTCTTAACCACGTATTTGGCTGAATGAAAGTTCTTCCTACATATTGGTTTTTACATAGCACTTCCACATATGGAAGTCCACACTTGACTGCATAACCAAGGGAGCAGGCATAGCAGATTCGGGAACAGTGCTGACCAAATCTGTATCCGCAGGGGCTTCAATTGCCAACTGCTGATCGTAACGCTATCTTACTGTGTAAACCATTTGGTCTTCAAATATACTATCTGGTTTTGCAAAATAAACATATTCAAATATATAAAAAGCCATTGGATTTCCTTCCAACCTTGATACAATATCAAGAGTTTGGACAGTATGTCTGGATATTTTCAGTTTCTCCGGGCAAGACTTCACAGTAATATACTGCACCAATAGATACAAAGCTATAAGATTCTGAAGATACCACCCATCCTTCCATTTCTGAGAGTTTTTTCCTTTTTCATTAATACTGGATAGAGGAATAAGATGACCAATGCATAAAGCCTGATTTCCATAAGGATCTCAGACTGCATAGATAACATCTCTGTGCATGATAAGCAGGGAGCATGCTGTCGGTGCCCCCTTCATTAAGCTTTTAATATTTGCTACCCAGTCTGGGTTGTCATCTCATTCCTGAGGATGGGTATATGCCAATAACTGGGTAATCATTTCACTATCAGAACTTGTTGACAGACCAACATCATGATGGAGAATCTTTTTCCTTAATCAGGCAAAATTTACTAATTCGCCATTATGTACCACTGCTATTTTCCCATGAAGTGTTTCTACAACAAAAGGCTGACAATTTTCTAATTTATGTTTTCCTGTAGTAGTGTACCTTGTATGTCCAGTTCCAAGACTTGAAGTGTATAAATTCTTTATCTTCATTGAAGACGTGACTTGGTAGACGCATACCTGTAAAGCCGTGCTGGGCGCTTTGCTTAGGCAATCCTTGTGTATTTTGAACCGTGGCACTGCATTCCCATTGTTGGTCACAATACCAGCACTTTCCTGACCCCTGTGCTGCAGAGTCCCAGGAAGATAACATGCAGCACATCTGGCTGCGAGGGCCACTCTCCTGAGGCGATGCAGCTGAACCCGCCACATGCCTCTCACATCCCCAACTCCTCCAGCTCCACGTCACCGCCAAAGGCACGTGGACGGACCTGCTGTCCCGGCCTGAAAGAACTTATTTTTATTTTTAGTGTAATCATAAACACCGTCCACCACAAGGTTCACTGTTACATACAGTCCCATATTTTAACCTGAAGCTTTCCTTCTGGTGACACCTGTGACTCTAAACAATCCCTTTCAACAGTATTTACCTACAGTTCAGCACTGTTACTTATAATCCCAATAATGAGCTACCATCACCTCTATCCATTTCTAAACATTTGAATTCAGCCTCATTAAAAATTCTGTCAGTATTAGGCAAGCGCTCCCCATTCTCTATTCTTGCTCTATCTCTTGGTAAACTATACTCTAAGTTTTATGATTATGAGTTGTGTTAGAGTCAGTTGTCAACTTGGCCAGGTGAGCATACTTAGTCTTGTTGCTGCCGACATAAGCCAATGGTACATGAACCTCATCTGTTGCTAATTACATCTGCAGTTGGCTAGGAGGCGTGTCTGCTGCAATGAGTGACGTTTGACTTAATTGGCTGGTGCTTAAATGAGAGAGGTTAACGTAGCACAGCCTAAGCAGCTTGGCATTCCTCATCTCAGCACTAGCAGCTCAGCCCAGGCCTTTGGAGATTCGGAAAGCAGTCACCCCGGGGAAAAATGTTGGAACCCAGGGGCCTGGAGAGAAGACCTGCAGAGACCATCCTGTGCCTTCCACGTAAGAAGGAACCTCAGTGGAAAGTTAGCTGCCTTTCCTCTGAAGAACCAACAAAATAAATCCCCTTTTATTAAAAGCCAATCCATCTCTGGTGTGTTGCCTTCTGGCAGCTAGCAAACTAGAACATGAGTTCACATATTCTAATTAGTTCATCTTAGTGAATTATATAATTGTCCTTTTGTCTGGCATATTTCACTAAGCATGTCCTCAAGGTTCATCCATGTTGTCATGTGCTTCAGGACTTCATTCCTTTTTACTGTTGCATATTATCTCATCATAAGCATATACCACATTTTTTAATCCATTTATTGGTTGATGAACCCTTAAATTGTTCCCATCTTTTGACAATTGTAAATTATGCCACTATGAACATTGGTATGTAAATGTCTGTTCATGTCCCTGCTTTCAGATCTTCTGGGTATATATCTAGTAGCAGAATTTCCAGGCCATAGAGCAACTCAATATTTAGTTTTCTGAAGAACTGCCAAACTGTCTTCCACAGCAGTTGTACCATTTTACATTCCCACCAGCGGTGAATAAATATTCCTATTTCTCCACATCCTCTCCAACACTTGTAGTTTATGTTTAATAGCGGCCGTTCTGTTGAGTGTGAGAGCATATCTCATTTTGGCTTTGATTTGCATTTCTCTAATGGCTAATGATGTTGAGCATCTTCATGTGCTTTTTAGCCATTTGTATTTCCTCTTTGGAGAAATATCTGTTCATATCTTTTTGCCCATTTTACAATTGGTGATGTTTGCCTTTTAATTGTTGAGTTGTAGGATTTCTTTATATATTCTGGATATCAAACCCTTATCAGATATGTGGTTAACAAATATTCTCTCCCATTGAGTTGGCTGCCTTGTCACCCTTTTGACAAACTCTTTCAAAGCACAAAATTTTGTCCAGTTTATCTATTTCTTTTGTTGCTTGTGCTTTGGGTGTAAGGTCCAAGAAATTACTTTTATCACTGGTCTGGAAGTTGTTTCCTTATGTTTTCTTCTAGGAGTGTTATGGTCCTGGTTCTTATGTAGGTCTTTGATCTACTTTGAGTTAATTTTTGAATAGGGTATGAAGTAGGCGTCCTCGTTCCTTTGAATATGGATATTAATATATCCAAATCTGGGAGGTTTTTAATGACTGT
>PVIY010061077.1:0-11438 GCA_004026745.1 Myrmecophaga tridactyla | reverse complement strand
TTTTTCTTTTTATTTCTTTTTCTGGAGTGATGCAAATGTTCTGAGAAATGATCATGATGAATATACAACTATATGATGATATTGTGAGCCATTGATCGCACACCAAGTATGGAATGTTCATATGTTAAGAATGTTTGTGTTGTATATGGATTGTTTTTTTTTATAAAAATTAAACAAAATAAATTCCAATCTGGAAAACAGGCCGGAGAAAAATACACTGTGGATGGTCGAGATGCCTGCATTTGACCCTCACAGAGCTCCACCAGGGAGTTAGAGTTCAGTAACCAAATGATGGACTACTAGAAAAGTAAAGAACTTTTTTTTTTTAGGTGCCTGCTGACCCCAATACTATGGTAGGTGCTCTAAGTCTATTATCTCATTTAATCCTTTCAACAATTTTCCTAAATAACTATTATACCCATTTTCCAGATAAGAGCACACCAAGATTCAGAGACATATGTGCCTTGTTAAGGGATTGAAAGTCAGGGCTGGTTGACTGCCATGGTTTTCATTATGTTATTCCACTCCCAAGGTGCCTAAACCAAAGATAGGTAATTAGGAAGCAAAACTGCACGAGGAACAGGAGGCAAAAGCTGTGGCATAGTCTACAAACTTCTGTAGGCACAAAACACAATGAGGGGGGAACAAACAGACCAGAGCACCAAGGGTTTCTCGATACACTGATAACCACCCTCTGTGACCACCAACTTCAGCCACTAAACACAAGCCGCTACATGACGCCAGCTTGTGCCTCAGATTCTCAGATCAGGATGCCGCAGTAGGTGGGCTCATTTCGGACTACTTCTCACAGCCCCCTTTCTGGACTACAGCCTTCCAAGTTCACAGTTCTTGCCTTTCCAACCCCCCAAAGGCAATTTCTAAATTACTCAATTCCCTAGACCTGTATTTATATCCTAATGATAGGACATTAAGATGCAAATTAAACAGAAACTTAGTAAGCAAATCATGTCACTTTGTAATGGCTACATCAGTAAAGGATAAAGGGGCATGGAGAGGCATCACACTGTTGCCAAACCCTGAAGAAAGATTTCAAAGGGCCCACCTGCAAGCCCTGGGCAAACGCGGTGTTAGAAATTCTATCTTGACAAAATATTTATGGTGAGGTTTGGCTTTGTTTTGTTTTCCCTTAGGTGGTTGAGCTTTCCAATCTATCCTCCTGCCTCCTTGCAATGGTAACTGGGTTCTGCAAACGTGTGGGTCCCTGAAGGTATTAGCATTCATTGCCAGGATGCTTTACAAGGTTCCAAGGGGACAAGACTCCCATTGAATAAAACTTGTTCACTACGAAAGCATGCCTCACTTTCTTCCTTATGCTCTTATTGTTGTCCTTTGTCTCCTTCCTCTACTGTTTCCCTATCTTTCCTCCCAAGAACCAACTGTGATTCCCCTAAATTAAGCTCTTTCTTCAGGAGGTTTGGTTTGAGCTTGTCCATGAAAAGCTGCCCCATCAAAATCATTGGCCTCTACCACCAAGTTTACTTTAGTCCCCAAATCCGACAGCCCTTAGAAGGCCAGGTTGTATATTATCCCCTTCATCATCTCCTGAGACTTAGCCAAGGACTGGCACAAAATACAGTTGAAGCTTACTAAATGTTTTTGGGGAAAATTTTTGCAATCACCTTAATTTCACCTCAAAGTTCTTTCTAATACCACTGTGTGCTTAGAAAGCCAGAAGCCCTGGGTTCTGTACTAATTCAGCTCCTAGTGTAGTCTTGGGAAAATCATTCCCCTCTTTTTGGGCCTTGCATGGTGGCCTCTGCAGTCCTTTCCAGATTAAGTGTCTGCAAGGACAAGAGCACCACAATCGCGAGAGGAAGACAGGTTACATATTAGTGTTCCCCTTTAACAGATGCACCAAATTCCTCTTCACAGAACACGAGCACCTGAGGTCACATAACTTCTAGGTGGTGGAGATAAGTCTCACACCCAGGTCCCTGTCTTGCTCACTTCTGCAAGGATCTAGATGCACAGCATCAAACACACACCTAGAATATAAATACATGGTAGATCCTTCAAATATATGGCTCTCGGTGATTATTTGTTGTAGGAACACATTTCTAAATGCTGTAATTCTAGGTTTTAAGTCACTGCCATTGTTAAATGCCACTTTAAATTTGTATTTGCTATTAAAAGCAAATCAAAATAAAACTGTTTCCAATTGTTTCACGTGTTCCTGATTTTCTTCTACTCAGGAGTCATACTTTTCTTCACAGCTCTCAGAAGCTTCTGAGTCCTTTACAAACAAAGTTTTGCACCCACCTTCAAGCTGCTTCACTCATCTGGGCTTCCTGGTATGTTTCTCACCAAACGGACAACTAACATACAAGCAGTAGGGTTTCACAGGGGAGGCAAGACACGGGGTGTCCATATGGGGAATTCAAGTGAGTTATTCAGAACAAAGTATCTACTGGCTACCTATTGAGACAACTAATGTGTAAAGCTAGTTTGGGAATGGGACCTTTGAAACTTGAGGATCACGCTGCCCCTTGATCGTATTTCTAGAGATAGTTTCAGTGTTTACTGGCTTTTCTGAAGTCCTGTTAGCATTTACAGTCAGCTTATGCACATTCACATATACACCACTCCGTGTAGCTCCTGACCATAACACTGTTTTATGAGGTTTTTCATTTACTTTTTTGTAAATTAGAATCTTTTTTTTTTGAGAGGGGGAGGGCAATGAGTTTGCTTGCCATGTTGGCGGAGAGAGAGATAGGCCACATCTGAGCAACCAAAGAAGTTCTCTGGGGGTGACTTTTAGGCTTAATTTAATAATTTTTGGACCAAGGTCCAGAGATGGGTTTTCAAAAGAGGGACCATGAATTCTAAAAATTATGCACAAAATTTTATATGCATGTGCATCTTTCTGAGAGACTGTTCATAGCTTTCAACAGATTTCCAAAGGGATTTGTGTCTCAACATGATAAGAAGCATATGAGCTTTGTGTCTTTAACTCCACTACAGCAAGAATCACGGTTACTGCTACTTCTCTCTCTCCCAGTGCCTGGCCTTGTGCCGGGCACCCCATGTGCTTCTAACCCACTCTTGCTGCGAGAAGCTCTGGGAAGGAGACATCTTTCCTGAGAGGAGATTAATCCCAAGACTCTCCCTTAACTTCTCCAACAGAGTAGTCAAGTCAATTGTATAAAGATGTCTCTTGTATAAAGATTCAAATTCATCAAATGAAGTGAAATTCCAAGAGAGCACATGAGAGATAAAGTCCAAGAAAGAAAAATATTTTCCTCCAATACTGAGGAAAAAGTGGGACTTTCTCCCAGGAGTGAAACCAGAAAGCCTGGAACTCCTTCTTACTAGTTTTGACAACTGGTGAGGGCAAAGGACCTGGGGCCAGACAGGTAGGCAGCACTTGAAAAAATATTGGATCCAATAATCTGGATGAAATATTGGGGAAGTGAAGTGGAGGTGTGTCTGTGATGAGAGCACGAGGGCAGATAAGATCTCCTTCGGGTGGCCACAAATAGTTGATCAACATGTACTAGGATGTGAAGGGCTCCAGACATGCTCTCTGCCACTCGTGCTGTGCTGCCCTGTCAGACCTCCCAGAGTAAATAGAATTCTGAAAGTAAGGGATACTCTCCCCTTTCTTGTGTAGTATAAATTATGCATTAGGGAAAGCAGCTCAAGTCTGATTTTGAGGGAAAGCTGCAGACGCTGATACCCTATACAAATGGTAGGATGATTTTCTCCCAATAGACAGGAGAGCCCTTCAGGGGGAAACTCAGAGGCTAAGGTGGGAGTAGAGCTGTCAGGTAGAATATATGGGAATTGCTCAGGCTCAGTGGTCCATCCGATAAAGACAGGCACCAGGACTAGCATTATTTCCAGTAGTCGAAAATCATTTAATAGAACTTTAAGAATTTGAAGGTAACTGGAGAAATCACTCCTCGTAACTATCTCAAATATTAGGGACTCCCAAGCCAATAGGCCAAGCCCTTGTTCTTGTGGCTTGCTCCTGTGAAGCCGTTTTCTGTAGTGGAGAAGCTAAGCTCACCTATAGTTATGCCTGACAATTACTTCCAAAAAACCTCTTTTGTTGCTCAGATGTGGCCTCTCTCTCTCTAAGCTCAACCTGCAAGTAAAATCATTACTCTTCCCTCTACATGGGAAATGACATCCAGGGGTGAAATTCTCCCTGGCATCATGGGAATGACTCCCAGGGTTGAGACTGGCCCTGGTACCACAGGATTGACAATGCCTTTCCTGACCAAAAGTGGGAAAAGAAATGGAACAAAATCAGGTATCAATAATAGAGTTCAAACAGAGTCCAGAGGCTATTCCGGAGGCTATAAGCTTCAGTTAGATATTCCTAATTATCACAGTTTGCCAAATCCCAATAAAAACCATTCCTATTAACTCTAAAGAACACTTAGGGCTTTATCTGAGATTCTACAAATGTTTCACATACTCAGTTGACTTTCCAGAAACCTGCCATCTTCATATGGGTTCCTGGGCCAGACAAGTCCTGAAACCCAGAGGGAACAGCCTCTTCAGAACGTCAACTAGCTCCATCCCCCTACCCCATATCATTGACTCTTCTTTCCATCAAGACAAAGTTAGAATGGGCAGAGCCCAAATACCCCTTAAGATTGGGAGAAGGAGGAGTTATAAAAGAGAAGGAGTATTTAACCATTGAGCGTGACTGCTGAATCATTATAATGATATTTCTTTCAGTCTCCAGTGTCTTGGAACAGCTAGAAGGAAAAACTAAAATTGTGGAACAGTAACTCATACCAAACTTTGAAATATGTTCTATAACTACTCGTTTAAATGTACTTTGAAATGTATTGCTTTTTAATATACATGTTATACTTGACAAAAAATGCTTCTAAAAAATAAATAAAAATAAAGGGAGTGCATAACCAAAAAAAGAAAAAAAGAATTTGAAGGTAAATAAGATCCAATTTTGTGATATTGAAGAAGAAAGTGGCCTGGAATTTTATGGATAATTGTATATCAATAAGCAAAAATTAAAAACAAATCTGTTTGAATATATACCCTTTGGTAGTTCTACACTCCCCCCATAAACTCCGCTATTAAATGAATGGCACGTCTATGGCACAATCGAGGTATTTGACTTGAGAAAACATAGTAAACACAAAATTGCTAAAAACTAGAATGCTTGGGAAATGTGGAATCTAGCAATGGGAAGTTTCCAGTAACTTTTTTTTTTAAAGAGTCTCATTCCACATGCTTTGATGCAGTACATATATTTTTAATAATTTACTCAAAGAAATACTCAAAGATACACCTGGAGATTGCAGCGTTGTTTCTTAGAGTGGGAAATTACATGCCTAATGAACAACTTACTGCATCTCAGACACCTCTTATATATTTATAACATGGTTTGGATGCATTTATTTGTAGACATGGACCAGTGAATAAAGAGAATCTAAGGGTAAAAAAAAAAAGAGCCCTTTCCTCCAGTTCTGTTTTCTGGAAAGCCCAGCCTACAACAGAGAATGGAGGTAGTGATTCTCAACTGGACTTTAGGGGTGTGTGTGTGTGTGTGTGTGTGTGTGTGTGTGTGTGTGTGTTAGAATTTTGTAGACGAAGAGGGAGGGAACAATTTTTTTCTCCCGAATTACTTATGACATCTTTCCTCTTTCCCCACTGTATCAGTCAGGGGGCAATCAGTAGGCAGAAACCACACTAACAGCTTGAACAAGAAAAATATAAAATAATACTACAATGGGTAAACTAGAACTCCCAGGGGTTCAGAAGTAGCACACTCAGAGAGCAGCAAAAGATGAAGGAACTAAGAACTGTCCCCAGAATCAGCCTGGTGGTGGCTAAGGCACTTGCCAGAGATTATGGGCAGGAATTGGTCTGTAGGAGCAGCCTGCCAAGTAGGAGAATAATTTTCCAGAAGGTGCAGGGTGGAGCAGGCCCACTGGAAGGGCCCACTGAGTGGGAGGAAAACATGCTGGCGGGTGCAGGCTGGTGGAGCTGGGCCATGAAAGCTGCTGAGATGAGCACTACTAGGCCTCCAGTACCTTCAACCATTGGCTTGTGGGTCAGGAACAGGAAGGTAAAATCCTTTCTGCCTTTAAGTATCACTCCAGCACCCTCTATTAACAGTCTAAGAACAAGCCAGCTGGCAAAGAAGAAATGCCTACAGGGTAAGTTTCAGTATCACAAAGCAGGGCAAGAAAAGGGGAGTTCAAAGCTCAGTAGTAAACTAGTAGCAGATGGGCCCACCTTCCCTGAATAAAGAAATGTTTAAAGGCATGGAGGATGCAGTCTCTCTAATGGTGAATGTAAAAAGGGTAAATTAAAATACGCTCCATAGAAAATATTAGCAATTGTTATATTCGATAACAAGCTTATGTTTTTCCTTCAGACTCATCTGCATTGTCCAAATTTTCTGTAAAAACCATATGTCTGTTTTATCTGGAAAAAAAATGTTATTTTAAAAGATTTTCATTAATTACAGTTATATTCCTATAATAAAGATGAAGGTAAGCATGAAACTTGCTATTGAGTAAATATATAAGTAACTTTGAGAGGGACTTAGAGACATTCATGGGTCTCTACAGAACAATCATTTTTGAGGACAAACAAAGCAGGCTTCAGTCTAATAATCCCAGAATCTCTGTCCCTACCATTGTCAGGGGCAACTTTCAACCTTAGGCTTCTCATCTACATTCCACACTGTGCACACGCACAGAGCACCAGCTCCTACTCTAGAATCAGAATTTGACATTAATGCTCTGTAAACTCCTTGATATCTTGGATTCTGGACACTGTTTACCCAGCTTTTCACAATCCGCTTCTTTGTCCTTGCTTTGGCTAAAGGCCTTGGATTTTGCATCTCCCTCTTTGCCATGTCCAGGTAGCTCACCTGACCTCTCCCCCATCTCAGGTGTCAACTACAGGTAGGTTTTCTCCACCGCTCCCCACCCAGCGTTTCTTTGCCCAAGGCCTTTATCTGTGCCAGACCCCAGCCCAAAGTGACCCTCCTTTCCTTTTAACCAGCTACCTCCTGATAGTCCTTCAAGACGCAGCTCAGAGGCAGCTTTCCTAGAAAGCTACACCCCTCCACACTTTTTCGCATAGTACATTCTGCATTACTTTGAAATGATTGAGGAGGCCTTGTTTCCTCTCCAATGCAAGGCTGTCATCTGAGCTTTCCCTTGGCTTCTCAACTTAGACCACAACGTGTGGCACAGAGAAGGCAGTCAATGCCTGATGGTTGAATTAAGATGTCTCCACGCACTGACTTGCTATTCCTTCTCACATCTGCCCTGGCAGGGCTGAACTTCTGTCAGAAAGAGAACCCAGAGAAACCAGGGTAGAAGTCTTGCTGTCCTGATGTTAATATCAACTCCTTCCTCTCCTTATCAAGCTTGTAAGCTATAGGCAGATCTGCAGAAACAAGCACACTTGATCCCCAAAACTGAAATGCCATGAAAACCACAAGGAAACTGAGAACAAGCAAAGGACACTCCTTCTCAGAAGAGTAGGTGATTTTTAAAGGTTCAGCTTAACACAGGTGAGGAGTTGGGAGAGTGAGCAAGGGTTGTTTCCACAGCTATATCCAACCCTCCCTTCCCTTACATGTTTGCGATCTCTGCCCACACATGCAAATAGTTATCCATCTATCGCTTTCACCTAATATGTATAAACAGGTGAAACTGAAATGAGATTTTATGCCTTGGATTACCATGATCATACTCTCAATTTCCCAAACTAGAGACACCATCACTCACATAATGGAGCATGCTTTCCCGTGCACACAGTTCTCTTCCCAAGTTGCAAAACTCTTTTCACAGATGTTAGCTCATTTGATGATCACCAAAAACCTGGTATGGGTGAGCAGGGTCCAGGAGGATGGACCAGGTGGTTAGGAACAAGGATTGGGGGTGGGTGGATGTTCTAGAAAAATAATGAGAAGCGGGTGGGCCATGGTGGCACAGTGGTAGAGTTCTTGCCTACCATGCCAGAGACCCAGGTTCGATTCCCAGTGCCTGCCCATGTTAAAAAAAAAATAGATAATGGGAAGCAATGTGGTCACAGTAGTACCAGGATACAGGCGAGATTCTGTCGGGGCAGCTGGTAGGATTTCAGCTTCCCCTTACCTGTGTTCCCCTCTCAGGGAAGTCCCCTCAATAGAGCCATAGGCTGCTCCTAACACCAGTTGACAGACAAATGGCAGTCAGTAGGTGCTGAATGCATAAATGAATGAGTGAATGAATGAAGGCTGGCCAATGAAGGTATTTGGTAATAAATACCCCCTTACTAAACTAGTTATATCAGTTCAGCCAGATGGATGTAAAACTCTGGAGAAAAGAATTTCTAAAGCCACCCCAATGAATCACAGCAGAAAATGAAGGAAGCCAGAGAAACATGTTCAACTCAGCCAGGTACACTCTGTCCTACCACTTCCCTCTCTCAGTAATTCAATCCCACCCTCTATCCTCTGCCCACCACCATTTGTGACTGGCACTTTTTTTCTCAAATCCTTAATTTCAAATTCTAAAGGTGAAGATGACATCTTTCCTAGTTGTCCGCAGGGCACCCATGGGATAGCCATACCAGGCAAACTTTCACCATTTTCCAAAGACAGGACAGTGAAATGCAGATGCCCCAAGCTTTCCAGCACTGTACCAAGCTCTCTTGTTATTATTTTAAGGGAATTTGAAATTCCAGATCCACATCTAGCTATTTTCATTTGATGGAATGTATAATCCTTTTCCTAAATTGATTCTGATTATTCTACATTCTTGATCACTAAATGAAGGCTCTTAAGCATTAAAAGGAAGAGAAGATGAAAGACAGAAGTGGGGGGGAGGGAGGGAAGGAGCAGGGAGGGAGGAAGATCTATCCAAGGACAAAAGCTGGTCCCCAATCTGCTCACAGCGAGCATGGGAAGAGCAGTGGTGAATCTATGGAGAGAAAGTTTCCACAAGCAGCATTGCTGCTGTGATGCCTAGGTTGGCAGGCTGTTGCCAGTAAGTGCACTTTAAAAATAGCACTTAATGTGAGGTGCTTGGAATAGTGCCTTTGAACAGTAACTACTCAATAAGCGTTTTAAAAATTTTAAATATTCCATACTTAAAAATAATTTTAAAAAACAACATTTGAGTGGGTATCAGGAGCCACCACTATTGAATTTGCCCAGTGGAAATGTCCATACTACCTGGGTGTTTTGGTTTACCAAAGCTGCGAGACACCCCCGGGGATCTTGTCCCCCTGTGGAGATGGGGATGGTGGTGAGTTTGCTTGCCTAGTTGACTGAGAGAGGGATGGGTCGCCTCTGAGAGGCAGGGGAGGTTCTCCGGGGGTGACCCTTGGGCTTAGTTTTGGGTGAGCTTGGCCAATCCTTTGTGGGGATAGGTTTCGTTTCAGGGGGCAACAGGACTGGGGGCTTGGCCTGTTGGTTTGGTTGTCCCCACTGCTTGCGGGAGTGTCGGGAATTCTCCTTTCTCCCCGTTTCCCCAAGGGGACTTTGCAAATAATTCTATATTCACTGTTCAAATCACTCTAGGATTTATCGGGGCATCACACTGGACAAACCAACAAAATCTCTTGCTCTATTATAGGTTCCATATACTTATGGCAGTCCATCAACTTGTCCATATAAGTTATATTAGGAAATACACTAGTCAAAATATAAATTTTGTACCAAATAAACATTTCTTAATTTAGCCTCAACTTCAATAGAAGTTGAAGTTTTAAAATATGAGTGACCATCTATTTTGAACACCCTGCGATATTGACATTCCTTGGTTCCTCATGCAAAAACATTTTTTAGTGTGTACATTTAGTCACTATCATTGTACACTCTAGGCATTCCTAGATTATACCATCTCAGTCTTTATTATCTATTTTTCCTTCTGGTTTCATAGGAACATTGACATTTAATGTAATAGTTAATGAAATTGGTCTTGCTATCATGATAGATGACAGGAAAAAAAAAGCTGCTAGAATGCAATATATGAGAAACGGGTTGCCTTTTTCAAAGAGGATATATTAGGTTACAAACTTAGAGTTCTAACACCATAAAAATTTCTAAACTAAGGCATCAGCAGAGGATACCTCCACTGAAGAAAGACAGACGGCTTCCAGAGTTTCTCTGTCACAAGGCAGGCACATGGCGATATCTGCTGGCCCATCTCTCCTGGGTTGGTTTCAGAATGACTCTCGGTTCCTGTGAGTCTTTCTGGCTTCTCCCGGGGGCATTTTCCTTCTCAGCTTTCAACTCTGAGCTTTCTCCAAAAATGTCTCTCCCTTATAGGACCCCAGCAAGTGGATTAAGACCCATCTTGAATGGACAGGGTCACATCTCCACGGAAACAACCTAATCAAAATGACCCACACAACAATAGGTCTGCCCCCACAAGACTGTATTAAAAGAACGGGGGCGGCTCCCGTGGCTCAGCAGGCAGAGCTCCGACCTGCCGTGCTGGAGGTCTGGAGTTCGATCCCTGGTGCCTCCTGCCCACATGCAAATTAAAAAAAAAAAAAAAGAACATAGGCTTTTTGGGGGGTACGTAATAGATTCAAACCAACACACTGGGGTAACTTGAAAAATCATCTGTCAAACCCTCAGTTGGTTGTCACCATCTGCATGATATATACTGGTCACACTTTCCCTTTGCATAAACAGGAAGCTCTTGCTAGGCTTTTCCACTATCATTTCATGTCTCTTCCACTTTTGATTCCCTAGCATCTAGCACAGGGTCCAACGCAGATTAAATAATTAATAAACGGTTATTAAGTAAATGAATAATGCGTTAAAAAGCCTGTGACAATTGTAACATATATCCCACACCAATGCAAGTATTAATATTAGGATGGTATATGGGAATCCTGTATTTTATGCACAATTTCTTTAATAGGAAAAAAAAATGGAACCCCGAGTCTGGGATTCCAGTTCTAACCCTGACACTGGCTTTCCATGCAATGATAGGGTTACTGAATCAGTCAGTGTTCTTCAAAAAAATATCCTATACATAGGATATATGTATATATATATTAAGAGATTTTTTAAAGGAATTGGTTCACATGATTCTGGAAGCAGACAAGTCTGAAATCTTTAGGGCAGGCCAGCAGACTGGAAACTCAGGAAGGATTTCAGTGCTACTGTCTTGAGACAGAACTTCTCCAGAAAACCTCACATTTTGCTCTGCAACTGATGGAATGAGGCTACCCATATATTGAAGGTAATCTTGACTTAAAGTCAATTGTTTGTAGGTGTTAATCACACCTACAATATACCTTCACAGCAACATCTAGAGTAGTGTTTTACCAAACTGCTGGGCAGTGTAGCCTAGACAAAGTAATACATAAAATTAACTACCACAGTGCCTTATATTTATGGGCTTCATTTTTCTTATCTGTATACCAAGAGAGATAAGTGGGCAGACATTAATAATAGCTAATATTGACCAATCATT
>PVIY010061076.1:0-11373 GCA_004026745.1 Myrmecophaga tridactyla | reverse complement strand
TATCTCACAATTAAGCAACAAAAAGACAAACAACCCAATTAAAATGGGCAAAAGACATGGACAGATACTTTTCTGAATATGAAGTACAAAGGACTCAAGAAACATATGAAAGGTTGCTCAACATAACTGGCTATTAGGGAAATGCAAATCAAAACCACAATGAAATATTATCTTACACCTACTACAATGGCTATTATCAAAAAAAAGAGAAAGAAAATGACAAGTGCTGGAGAGGATGTGGAGAAAGAGGCACACTTATTCACTTTTGTTGGGAATGTAGAATGGTGCAACCACTCTGGAAGGCAGCTTGGTGGTTCGTCAGGAAGCTAAGTATAGAAATTCCCTATGATCCAACACTCCCATAAGAAGGTAGGAAATGAAGGCAAGGACACAAATGGACATTTCCATACCAGTGTTTATAGTGACATTATTCATAATTGCCAAGAGATGGAAACAGCCCAAATGCCCATTAATTGGTGAGTGGCTAAACAAACTGTGGTACATACATATGATGGAATATTACACAGTTGTAAGACAGAATAAAGTCATGAAGTGTGTAACAATGTGGATGAACCCTAAGTATGCTGAGTGAAACTAGACAGAAACAAAAGGACAAATACTGTACGATCTTACTAATATGAACTAACATTAATGAGTGAACGTTGAAAGTTAATGTTGAGAATACAGGTTATCAGGAAATAGAAAGAGGGAAAAGATTGGGCATTTGATTCTGAAGGAGGACAAAATGTTGAACAGGACTGATTGTAAAGATCCAGAAATAGATAGCACGATGTTATCTGATGGTAGCACAATATTGTTAGTACACTGAATGAAGTTGAGCATGAGTATGGTTGAAGGGGGAGGGCTGGGGGCATGTATTACACCAGAAGGAAGGGTAGAGGTTGAAGATGGGGGTGATAAAACCTGATATAACTTAGTGATGCCTAGAGTGAACAATGATGGTGATTATATGTACAAATATAAGAATGCTTTTGTATGAGGGAGAACAAATGTCAACATTACAAGGTATTGAAAATGGGATGGTATATGGAAAATACTATAATCAATATATACTAGAGTCTATAGTTAACAGAAACATTGTAACATGCTTCCATTGAATGTAACAAAGGCAATATACCAAAGCTAATTGTCAATAAGTGGGGGATATAGAGGAGGGGTACGGGATTCTTTGCAGAAGAAATAGAAATTTCCTCATATAGATTGTGGTGGTGAAGACATGGCTATATGATTATACTTGGAACCACTTATTTTTTACTTTGGTTGGATTGTATGATATATGAATAAAACTGTTTAAAAATGAAAAGAGAGATACAAATGCTAGAGAAAATGCAGAGAGTGAGATGTACCAATTCACTGTTGGTAGGGAAGTAGAGAAGAACAGCTCCTATGGAGGGCAGTGTGGTGGCTCCACAGGACGGTAGGGTTGGGATTGCCATATGGTCCTGCAACACAGTACTTAGGTATATACTTGAAGTAACTGATAACAGGAACATGAATGGATATCTACAGACTGATGTTTATGGCAGCATTTTTCATGATTTGCAATAGATGGAGGTAACTAGGGGTACATAGACTGAAGTATGAAAGGGTGAACTGTGGTGTATACATTCAATGGACTATTGAGTGGCTGCCAGAAAGAATGAAGTCATGAGGCATGCAGCTAGGTGAATGAAACCAGGACAGTATGTTGAATGAAATAAGCCATAAATGAAATGACAAATATTATCATGGTGCACTAATATGAACTAATTATAATATGAAAACTCTGAGAATTCAATTCAAGAGCATAGGTTATCAGATGAAGTCCTATTATAAAAGTTCTTAGCTTGTAATCTCTTACAGCAGTTATATCTATTCCGGAGTTGTAACTGTTATTTCTAAATTTTGGGATGCAGAGTTCTTTGTGTATAACCTGGTCATTCCCTGGGTTTTTAGGTATTTGTGTGACACCTGAGACCCAGAGCTAGAATTCTTCAGCTATGAAAATCAACATTATCCAATATAGTAACTGTTAAAAACACTGAAAATGTGATCAGACATCAATTAGTGATGTGAATGAAGCTGATCTAAGTAGAACTAAGGTAAATCAGACTAAAGAGTAAAGGATGATATTGACTGTATTTTAAAACTTCTGTGTGAGATCAAAAGAAGAGATGTTTATTTGGTGCAAAAATTATATTTTTGGTAGCACATTATCTAATTTAACTTGTATGGCCAGCTTATGTGAACCCTAGAATTTATGGAACCATGAATAGGGAGAGAGGTCTTGTTGATTTATTCAGGTTGGTGGGATGTCCTGATGAATCCCAAAGTAATCTGGGCAGAAGATTAGAAAGCATTTGCAAAGTCCTCTTGAACGACTGTGGAAAAAGGTGGAAATATTAAACTTTCCTACATGAGGAAGACCTGATATTCTCACAAGGATTGGGGACTGCCAATATGATGGACCAGGCTCTCGATCTTGGGGCTTGCCTTTATGAAACTTAATCCTGCAAAGGAGAAATTAAGTTTACTTATGATTATGCCTAAGAGTCACCTTCAGAGACCATCTTTTGTTGGTCTCTCTCTCTCTCTCTAAGCCATCTCCTCAGGTGGACTCACTGCCCTTCCCACTACATGGTACATGACTCCCAGGGATGTAAGTCTACCTGACAATCTGGGACATGACTCCAGGGGATGAGCCTGGCCCTGGCATCACGGGAGTGACAAAGCCTTCTTGACAAAAAAAGGGGAGAAAAATGAAACAAAATAAAGTTACAGTGGCTGAGAGATTTCAAATAGAGCCAAGAGGTTATTCTGGAGGTTATTCTTATGCAGTATATAGATTTCCCCTTCCAGTTTTTTGCATATTGGAGTAGCTAGAGGGAGATACATGAAGTGATATATCTCTAATCCAATAGCCTTGATTCCTGAATGTGACTGAATAACTGTAGCGCTTTTAAGGTGTGACTATGTGATTGTGAAAACCTTGTGACTGACATGCCCCTTGCCTAATGTATGGACAGATGAGTAAGAAGAAAAGACAAAGAATAAATAATTGGTGGGGTGTTTTGGATGTTCTTTTTCACTTTTACTTTTTTGAGTAATTAATGTATTAAAAAATCCATTGTGATGATGAATGCACAGCTATATGGTGATACTGTGAACCAATGATCATACAGTTTGGATGATTATATGGTATGGGACTATATATCTCAATAAATTGCATTTTTCAAAAAAGAGTGGAAAGAAAGAAAAAGAAAGCATGACCAATAAAATATTGAAACATCTCTAGGATTCTAGATTCATTTAGAGACTTCAAGGTAACCCCCTGCCTTCAGTGTTCACTCCCCACTGCTACCCTCCTTACACAGATCAAAGGGAGCCACAGAGCACAAGAAGCAAGGATATAACATGTGAATGACACTGCTTTCTGAGCATGTCTGGTGAGAGTAATTTTTAGTACCACAGAAGTAGACTTTCTGCTGGTCACTTCCCCATGAAGAAACCATTAATGTGGATTCATATATTCTTCCATCTGCTTTGGTGTGGAAGAAACGCACAAATTAAGGTTGAGCATACCTTTCTTCCTGTCCTTATTTTGCAGATTCAGAACGTATGATGTTTTTTTTCCTTGTATGCTGTATGTCAGGGGTCAGATTTCATTCTTTTTCGATGTGAGTATTCCCTTATTGCAGGATTTGTTCCATTTTTGTTTGGTTTTTCATTCATTTGTTTGTTTTTGGGAAGTGCATGGGCCAGGAATCAAACCCCGGTCTCCCATGTGGCAGGTGGAAATTCTACCATTGAACTATCCTCGCACCCCTCCTGATGACGGTTTTATTAAGGCTCTGAGTTTTGTTCAAAAACAAAGCACATTTCCTCTCTGGCTTTTGCCACATGCTGTGAACATGTGTCACATTCCAGATTCCTCAAGTGTTCACCAGTTTCTTCCCATCTGAACCTTATATTCTCTTGGGATTGAAGATGTCTGCCTTACTTTCAACATGTGAAATGTTCGAGGTTCTCTTTCTATTCTTGTGTTCCACATACAGAGTACAGTGCATGGTGCTCTTGCTCACAACCTCAATTCTATTCTTGACATCCTGAGGTCATGGGACTTTCTGGCATTCCCACACTAGTTATTAAGATCATTGGGCATTCCGTTAGAATTTATTAGGTCATTCCTTATGTTACTTATTCTGATGATGTTCTCTCTGTTGTTACTATTGTGTGCATGTGAATTTTGACATTTTCTTTCTGAACCCAGCAGGGTTCAATTTGGAATTTCTATTTTTTAGCTGCCCCAAGACAAGAGAAGGTGGATGTAGGTTCGAAGCAGGGGACCTGACTCTATGGTGAGAGCCAAGAGAGACATGATAGATCAACCACCTCAGCAGGGTCAATGTTGAAAGCTAAGGGATAGAGGGACCAGCAGAAAGAGTAGGAGGGAGAGAGTCTCCTCTCCTTGCCCAGACTCCTCTGTCTGCATCAGACCTTGGGCCCCAGACTTTTATTTCTGCACTAACCTATCTGACCAATCCTTGCCTGAGGTTCAGGGTACTTCACAATGGGAATTCCGTGACTTTATGCTAGTATTCAAACCATGTGACTCCCTGCCTAATCCCCTGCCTGGAAGACATTGCCTGCCAAAAGTACTTCCTTCTCTATATCACTGACTGCTTTCATTCCTGTCTAGTCAGGAGATAGCCACAGATTGTAGGCAAATTTATTAGACATTAGCATCCCATTGCCAATTAGAAGCATGGAAGATCTCCAACCCATTGTTCTTAGCTCAAGGCACAGAGACCAGGAGGTATCTCCTAAATCCATCAGGAGGCCTGCTTAAGAAGAGTGGTTGTAGTCCAACCTCTCCTCCACTGCCTGTATTCCAACTCTCTGACACCATGCCTAATGGCCACAGAATGTGGTTACCATGGTGACAGTAGACAAACCTCAACAAGAAAGATCCTTATTTTCTTTTTTTCCATTAGCATGGTGAACAATTCTTCCTGTTTGTCTTTATTTAATAAAGTGAGGAATTACTGTGCCAAGGTCTACAAAAAGATAGATATTCAGAAAAGTGAATCAGTATTCAAGGCTGCTTCTGCCCTGTGTTTGTGTCATTAAAAGGGAATCAGAGAAAAAAAAAGTGGGAATCAGAGCGTGTGACCATTGCATTTGACAGCATCAAGACTTTATTGACACAAATGCCAAAGTCCAAGGTCAATGAGAGCAAAATTTGGTAACCCATCCACTGTGTTTATTTTCTTTTTAATAGCTTTATTGATATATATTTCACATACCATAAAATTCACCTAAAGTTCACAGCTCAGTGGTTTTTAGTATATTTACAGAATTGCACAACCATCACTATGATTGAATTTTAGAACATTTAATACATCCCAGAAAGAGATTTTGCTCATATTAGCAATCATGCTTCACCCCCTATCCCACCCCCCCATGCTACTTGCCCTCACCCCCCGTTCAACCACTAATCTACTTTATGTTTCTATGGATATGCTTATTCTGGACATTTCACATAAAAGAAAATATGCAATATGTGGTAAAAAAAAAACAGAAAAAACAAACAAAAAAAAACTTGTACCACATAGCCAGGGCAAGAATCAGATGAAGAAAAAATGATAAAATCTGAACAGTTAAACACAGGCTTGTCTAAAGGACCAGAATAGGTTGGACTAAGTGTCAAAGAAAAGCCTTAGCACAAAGACAATCAACAAAAAACCATAATGAAGAGGGAGAAAAAGACCCAGAGAGATAATCCATAAAGATAATCAGATATCTATTTATCAGCAAAAATTACAAGCCATACTAAGTAACAGGAAGATATGGTGCAGTAAAGGGAACAAATTAAAACTTCAGAGGAGACTTCATATTTGGAACAACTAAACATGCTCATATGTTTCCTAAATCAATTCTAGGAGATGACAGAAAATGTGGACATAGAACTAAGTCTATTAATGAGACAATGAGTGAGCATAAAGAAAAATTGGAAAGTATAAAAAGAAACATAACAGTAATTGTGGGGATTAAAGGAACAACAGTAGAGATTAAAAATATGCTAGGGGCTTAGAGCAGAAAATTTGAACTGGGAGAAGAAAGAACAAGTGAACTAGAAGACAGGGAAATAAAATCACACACTCAGAAGAACAGATAAAGAGTAGAAAAAATTGAGCAGTGCTTCAGAGATTTGGGTGACAGCATGAAGCACAAAAGAATATGCATCATGGGGGTCCCAGAAGGAGAAGAGAAGTGAAAAAGGGGTAGGAAGGATATTTGAGGAAATAATGTCTACAAATTTCCCAACACTTGTGATAGATGTAAAAAAATATACATGTCCAAGAAGTGTAACAAACTCCAAACAGAAGAAATCATTATAGACTTACTACAAGACAAATATTAATTAGAATGTCAAATGCCAAAAGATAAAGAGAGAATTCTGAAAACAGCAAGAGAAATGCAATTTGTCACAATCAAGTGATCCTCAATAAGAATAAGTGTCATTTCTCATCAGAAACCATGGAGATGAAAAGGCAATGATATGGTATATTTAATGTATTGGATGAGAAAACTGCCAGCGAAATATTATTTTACCTGGCAAAATTCTCCTTCAAATATTAGGAAAAGTTATAAATATTCACAGAAAAACAGAAACTGAGAGGGCACATCAGCAAAGTGGGTCTATCCTACAAGAATTATTAAAGGGAGCTCTGCAGGTTGAAAGGAAAAGACAAGAAAGAGTGCCTTGGAGTATGTGAGGAAATGAAGAACTCCAGTAAGGTAACTGAAAAGGTAATTTCAAAACACAAAAGTACTGTATCCTCAATATACAACCTTACTCTTTAATTCATATAAGAATTACACTACAACTGGATAAGAAAAATGTGTACTTCCTGATAATAGATGTGCAAAATATAAACTGGTAAAATGGGACAAAAACATCATAAAGAAGGGAAATATAGGAATGCAGGAATATTCAATCTATGCTATGAATCTAAGATGGTATCTTTTCAAATTAGTAGATTATAGATGGAACTTTCATTATATAAACCTCAGGGTAGCTACACAGAAAGTATTTTAAAATATACAGAAATAGAACTGAGAAAGGGACCAGTCAAATACCTCACAAAAGGTCAATTACATAGAAAAGGAGGTTGCAGTAAAGGAAAATAAAGACAAAAAAAAAGATATGACATACATAAACCAATGGGCAAAATGGTTTAATTTAAGTACTGTCTTTCATAGTGTAATGAGGCTGGAAATCAATCACAGGCAGAGAACTGAAAAATATACAAATATATGGTGGTTAAGCAACACACTCTTACACAGTAAGTGGGTAAAAGAAGAAATTGCAAGAGAAATCAGTAAATAATTTAAGATGAACAAAATAAAGACCAATATATATCAAAACTTTGGGATGGAGCAAAGGCAGTGCTAGAAGGTAAGTTTATAGTCTTAAATGCCTACATTAAAAAAGAAAGAGCTAAAATCAAAGATGTAATTACACACCTGGAGTAACTGGAAGAACAGAAAACTTCCAAAGAAAGCAGAAAGAAAGAACAAAGATTAAAGCAGAAATACACGAAATTGATTTAAAAAAAATCAGCAAAACCAAAACTTGATTCTGTGAGAACAGCAAAACTGACAAGCTGCTAGCCAGATTGTCAAATAAAAAATGATAGAAGATACAAATAAATATTATCAGAAATGGGATGGAGGCATTATAGTTACCCCACAGAAAGAGGAAAGATCATAAAAGGATATTATGAATAATTCTTTGCCAACAAACTAGATAATTTACAGAAATGGGCAATTTCTAGACAACCTATACTGACTCCAGAAGAAGTAAGAGATCTCAACAAAGAAATCACAAGTAAAGAGATTAAAACCACTATCAAAAACCTACAAGCAAAGAAAATCCCAGGACCAGATGGCTTCACAGGTGAATTCTACTAATCAATCCAAGAATAATTAACACCAGTCCCATTCTTGCATTTTCCTTTCACCTTATGTATGCCCTTGGGTATAAGGTGAGTCTCTTGTAGACAGCACATTGATGACTCATATTTTTTATCCACTCTGCCAATCTGTGACTTTTACTGGGGAATTTAATCCATTAACACTTAATGTTATTAGTGTAAAGGCAGTACTTACTTCAACCACTTTGTCCTTTGGCTTTTATATGTTGCATCTTGATTTCGTCTCTCTTTTTACACTTGAAGTTACCTAACTGATAATCTTCATTTCTATACTCTCCTGCAAGACTCTCTCTGCTGTCTTTTTTTTTCAGCCTGCAAAACTCCCTTTAGTATTTCTTGTTAAGGAAGGTACCTTGTAATGAACTCTCTCAGATTCTGCTTAATTCTGACTATTTAAACTCCCCTACCTTTTTTTATGTAGAGTGTTGTGAGATAACGAATTCCTGGTTGGTAGTTTTTTTTTTTCCAGTGTCTTGAATATAACATACCATTACCTTTTGGCTTTCATGGTTTCTGATGAGAAATCAGGACTTAGTCTTATTAAGTGCCCCTTGTTTACAATGGCTTGCTTTTCTCTTGCTGCTTTCAGAGATGTCTTTATCTTTAGCAGTTGAAAGTTACACTAGTATGTGTCTTTGAGTATGCCTATTTGGATTTATTCCATTTGGAGTAGATTGTGTTTCTTGGATATGTATATTTGTGTCTTTCATAGAAGTTGGGAAATTTTGGGAAATTATTTACTCAAAGATTCTTTCAGTCCTTTTTCCTTCTCTTCTTCTTCTGGGACCCCCATGATGTATATGTTTGTGTGTTTCATACTGTCATTCAATTCCGTGAAGTCATGCTCAGTTTTTTTCCATTCATTTCTCTCTTTGTTCTTTTGTCTGTTTCAATTTGGATGCTCTTTCTTCTAGCTCAGTGATCCTTTCTTCTGCCTCTTCAAATCTGTTGTTGTGCTTCTTGAGGGTATTTTTAATTTCATTTATTGTGCCTTTCATTTCCATAAGATTGGTTATTTTTCTTTGCATACTTTCAAATTCTTCATGCTCACCCAGTGTCTTCTTAATATCCTTTATCTCTTAAGTCATTGCCTTGAATTAGTTTAGTTGATCTGTTTGAACATCTTTGATTCATTGTTTCAGGTTTGGTATCTTCTCTGACTTTTTGATCTGCTCCTTCAAATGGGCCATATCTTCCCATTTCTTGGTATGGCTTGTCATTTTCACTGATGTCTGGGCATCATATTATCTTGGTGAATTTACTCTGAAGATCAGATTCTCTCTTTTTTCGAGGCATTTGTTGTTAACTGGTTTTATGATAATGTTCTTCTTTGGCAATTTGTTCAAAAGCCTTTAACACTGCTCCCAATGTTATGCTTTTCTGGCCTCCCCAGTGTATGAACCTCTTTGCCCAAAAGCCTTTAGATTTCTTCCCAGAGGTGTTGCTTTTCTCATTTGCCAGAAGATGGTGATCTTCACCATCTTATTCTCCTCAACCTTTAGGAGGCAGGTTATTCTTAGATGTTGACTTCAGGCAATGGCATAGCAGCACTAGATTGGGCAGGTTGAAACCACAGGTCTCAACCATCCAAATTCACTGGTCAAAAGCTGGAACAGTGCTAGACCTTGTTATGCCTTGTTCTTGGAATAATGGACTTCTACTGACCTTTTAGTCTGAAGCTGCCCACCCACCAGGGACTGGAGGCCCTGAAGTTTTCTGTCCTTGAGAGTGGAGTAGGAGCACCAGAAAGCATGGCTGAGGGAGATTACTCATGGTCTCTCACAGAAATTTCTCCATCTCTTCATCCTGCATATTCCTGAGTGTTGGGCAGAACTCCCTCCAATCTCCAGAGCTCCAGAACAATTGCTCCAGAGAGTTTCTGTTTATCCCTTCCTTAGTTGTTTTTCTGGGAGAGACATGAGCCCAGCCTCTCCCTAATCAGCCATCTTGGATCCTCCCAGCATTCTTCCTTGTTATAAACACTTATACAAATAAGAGTAGAAAGAAACTTCATAAACATGATAAAAAGGTTTTCATGAAAAACCAAAATCTGACACCATAATATTGAAAGACTGAACACTTTCTGTATGAGATTAAGAACGAGACAAGGATGCCGATTGTCACTATTACTCAACATCTTACTGAAGTTTTTGCCAGAGCAATTAGGGAAGAAAAGGAAATAAAAGACATCCAAATAACAAGGAAGGAATAAAATGTTCACTATTTTCAGATAACATTATCCTGTATAGGGAAAGTCCTTAAATCTGCAACAAAACTCTAGAGCTAAGATATGAATTCAGCAAAGTGGCAGGGCAAAAGATCAATGCACAAACATCTTTTCTATACACTAGTAATGAGCAATCTGAAGAGAAAATCGAGAAAATAAATCCATGTACAGTAGCATCTAAAACAATCAAATATCTGGGAATAAATTTAACCAATGATATAAATGAGTTGTACACATAAAACTACAAAATATTGCTAAAAGAGATCAAAGAAGACCTAAATAAATGGAAGCACAATAGAACTCACAAATCCAATAAGGGTTTAATATCCAAAATATATAAAGAAATCTTACAAATCAACAATAAAAGGCAAACACCCAGTTTAAAAATGGACAAAGGAAGGACCTGAATAGACACTTTCCAAAGAGGAATTATGAATTACTAAAAAGCAAATGAAAAGAGATTCGACATCACTAGGAAATCAAAACCAAAATGAGATATCATTTCACACCTACTAGAATGGCCATTATCAATAAAACAGAAAACTACAAGTGCTGGAGTGGATGTGGAGAAATAGAAAGACTACTGGTGGGAATGTAGAATGGTGCAGCCATTTTAGAAGGTGGTTTGGAAGTTCCTCAGCAAGCTAAGTATGGAACTGCCATAACATCCAGCAATACTGTTATTAGGTATATAATCAGAAAAACTGAAAGCAGAGATGCAAATGGACATTTGCAAAGGTGTTCATAGTGGCATTATACAGAATTGCCAAATGATGGAAACAACCCAAATTTTTAACAAATGATCAGTGGATAAACAAACTATGGATATATATACTATGTACACACACATACACACATATATATAAACTGGAATATTATTCATGTGTAAGAAGGAATGAGGTCCTGATGCATGCAACAACATGCATGAACTTTTAGAACATTGTGTTGAGCAAAATAAGCCAGACAGAAAAGACAAATGTTGTATGGTCTTACTAATATGAACTAATTGTGATGAGCAAACTCTAGGAGTTAGAATCTAGAGTATAGTTTGCCAAGATACTGAAAGAGGGTACAAAATGGTAAGATGATGCTTAAGGTGTACATAACTTTTAATAAGGTTGATTGTAAATGCCTGGAAATGGATAG
>PVIY010061075.1:0-11367 GCA_004026745.1 Myrmecophaga tridactyla | reverse complement strand
AGACATTCCCTGCTCATGGATAGAAAGGCTAAATATAGTTAAGATGTCAATTCTCCCCAAATGGATCTACAGATTCAACACAGTACCAATCAAAATTCCAACAACCTACTTTGAAGATTTGGAAAAGCTAACTACCAAATTCATCTGGAAGGGAAAGAGACACCGAATACCTAAAAGCATGCTAAAAGAGAAGAAAAAAAGTGGGAGGATTAAAATACCCTGACTTTAAAATCCGTTGTAAAGCCACAGTGGTCAAAACAGCATGGTACTGGCACAAACAAGAAGCATTGACCAATGGAATCGAATTGAGAGTGCAGAAATAGACCACTAAGTCTATGGGCAACTGATTTCTGACAAGGCCCCCAAATCCTCTAAGCTGGGACAAAATAGTCTTTTGTATAATTGGGCATGGAAGAACTGGATATCAATAGCCAAGAGAATGCAAGAGGACCCCTATCTTACACCCTACACAAAAATTAACTCAAAGTGGGTCAAATAGCTAAATATAAGAACTAGCATCATAAGCTTCTATAAGAAAATGTAGGGAAACATCTTCAAGACCTAGTAACAGAAGGTAGCTTCCTAAACTTTACACCAAAAACACAAGCAACAAAAGAAAAAATAGATAAATGGAAACTCCTCAAAATCAAATGCTTCTGCACCTCAAAAGACTTTGTAAAAAAGGTGAAGAGGCAGCAAACTCAATGGGAGAAAATATTTGGAAATCACATATCAACCAAAGGTTTGATTTCCTGTATATACAAAAAAAATCATACAACTCAACAACCAAAGACCAAACAATAAAATTATAAGATTGGATAAATATAGGAATAGGCATTTTTCTGAAGATCATATACAGGTGGCTCAAAAGCACATGAAGAGATGCTCATTTTCACTGGCTATAAGGGAAATACAGATCAAGACCACAATGAGACACCACCTCACACGTATAAGAATGGCTGCTATTAAACAATCAGGAAACTATAAATGTTGGAGAGGTTGTGGAGATACTGGGACACTTATACTGGTACAATGGTGGGCCCAGTATGGAAGGCTGTTTGGCCATTCCTTAGGTAACCAAGTATCGAGCTGCCATATTACCCAGCAATAGCACTACTTGGCATATAAGAAGAACTGAAAGCAAGGTAACAGACGGTTGCACACTGATGTTCTTAGAAGCATTATTCACAATCGCCAAAAGATGGAAACAAATGAAATGTCCATCAACAGACAAGTGGATCAATAAAACGTGGTATATACATACAATGGAATGTTATGCAGCAGTAAGGCAAAATGATGTCCTGAAACAATGTCGTGAGGCATTCAACGATGTGAATGGACATGTGGGACATTTGGTGAGACAGAATAAGCTAGAAACAAAAGAACAATGGTATGGTCATATTTAGAAAATGCTTATAAGAAAACAGGGACCTAGATTGTAAACTCTTAGAGCAGACACATTAAGTCCAGAGTGGTGAATATTCTTTCTGGATGTTGAGAGGCTGTTTTACCTATATAACCTGATATTTAGAGATAAAAATGAAACTGAACAGGTTGGGTTAAAGTAATTCAGAACATAGGGGTAAGAAAGACAGTGTGTATATTTTAGAACAACACATAATCTTTGAGACCAATGGAAGAAAGGTTCATATGATCAGGAACTGAAATTTTCTGTACTGCATAATCTACTTCAACCTGTCTGTATAGCTCATTTGAAGAATTGAAACACAGGATGCACAGAATAAGAAAGAAGTCCTTTAATCCTTAGTATAGATTACTGTAATACCTAGAAACATCCTAGACTATATTAAGCAGATAATCAAAAAGTATTGTCAAAGTCCCCTGAGGGAGGGGAGAAGGAATATGGAACAATTAAACCTTACTGTGAGGAAATCCCCTGATACTGTGACAAACTTTAGGGATGCACAAATCAAAAGACCATGCCCTCAATCATGAGGCTTACTCTTGTGAAGCTTATGTAGGTAGCAGAGAAGCTTAGACTATAGAAATGCCTAAGAGTTACTTCTGGAGGACCTCTATTCTTGCTCATATGGGACCTCAGCCTCTCAAAGCCCAACACTGCAAGTGAAATCATTGCCTTCCACCCAACATGGACATGACATCCAAGGGTGAAAATCTCCCTGGCAATGTGGGAGAAAACTTTCAAGGATGAATCCCGACCTGGCACCATGGAATCAACAAATACATCCTGACCAAAAGGGGGAAAAGAAGTGTAATTAATAAAGTATCGGTGGCAGAGAGAATTCAAACAGAGTGGAGAGGCTACTCTGAAGGTTGCTCTTACACAAGCTTCAGGTAAACCTCACTACATATGATAACCTGCCAACCCCCAACCAGGACCATTTCAGCCAACCCGAAAGAACACCTAGGGCAATTTAGCAGATTCCACAAGGGTTTCAGGTACTAGAGTAACTTGCCAAAAGCATACAACCTATAAATGGGTCCCTGAACCAGATAACTCCTGAAACCTAACCCACTCTCTCCAGAACATCAGGTGGTCCCACCTCTCTAGGCTGTATTAGTGACAAAACCTTCCAATATCAAAAATTTAGAATTGCCATAACCCAAACACTCCTAAAAAGAGGTACAGAATGGTCAAAGTTGCAGGTGGAATTATACATAAAAGATAGGACTTAGCAAAGGAATCTGAATGCTGAATCATTAAATTGATATCTCTTTTCGTCTGCAGTATTTTAGAGCACCTAGAAATAAAAACTTAAAATTGTGAAATTGTAACCTATGTCAAAGTCTGAAATATGTTCTACAATTAATTGTGGTGCTGTGTTCGAAATTTATAGCTCTTTTGTACATATGTTATTTTTTATTTAAAAAAAGGAGAAAAGTCAATTGTGATGATAAAAAAGTATTTAAGCCCTCTAGCTGCCTATATTCTGAAGCAGCTAGAAGGAAAAATATGAGAGGATTGTATGGTATACCATGACAAACTCTGGGATTTGTCCTGTAACCACTTTTTGAAGAATGCTTTTTTATTACTTTGCTTTCTATATATGCTATACTACACAATAAAAAAGTTAAAAATATATCAAATGAATGAATTGATAGAGGATGTAAAGAAGACATTGGGTGAACATGAAGAAGAACCGAAAATTTGAAAAAACAAATCACAAAACTTATGGGAAAGAAAGTTACAAGAGAAAGGGTGAAAAAACAAAGCAGGCCTACAACAATAGATTTGAAGATACAGAAGAAAGGATTAGTGACCTATATGACAGAACATCTGAAATCTGACAAACAAAAGAGAATATGGGTAAAAGAATGGAAAAATATGAGGAGGGCCTCAGGGAACTGAATGATATCATGAAACACAAAAATATACATGTTATATGTGTCCCAGAAAGAGAAGAGAAGGGAAAAAGAGTAGAAAGATGATGGAGGAAATAATCACTGAAATTTTCTGATCTCTTATGGAAGAAATAAAATTACAAATCCAAGAAGTGCAACATATCACAAACAGCATACATCCAAATAGACCTACTTGAAGACAGTTACTAAGCAGATTGCCAAATGTCAAAGACTAAGAGAAAACTTGGAAGGCAGCAAGAGAAAAGAAATCCATCACATACAAGAGAAGCTCAATAAGACTATATGTGGATTTCTCTGCAGACACTATGGAGACAAGAAGCAGTGGTATGATATATTTAAAATTCTGAAAGAGATAACGAAGAACTCTATACCCAGCAAAACTATCCTTCAAAACTGAGGGGCACTGAGTGTGGGCACATGAATGGATATTTGCACATTGGTGCCTATGGCGGAAATGTTCACAATCCACAATGGGTGGAGGTGACCTAAGGGTACGATAACTGAGGAACGGAAGGGGGATCCATAGTGTATATATACAATGGACTATTGAGCCACAGCAAGAAGGAATGAAGTTGTGAGGCAGGCAACTAGGTGAATGAACCTTTAGGAGTGTATGTTGAATGAATTATCAGAAGCAAAAAGACATTTAGTTCCTTCAGATGTGCAGTTCTGTTATTGATCTGTTGCCCTTCTTTGTTTTTATTATAGGCCTCCATAGCTATTAATTTCCCTCTGACCATTGATTTCACTGTAACCTATAAGTTCTTGTATGTTGTGTTTTCCTTTTCATTTGTCCTAAAGTATTTCTTGATTTCTGCTGTGATTAATTTTTTGACCCTTTGACTGTTTAAGACTGTGTTGTTTGACATCCATATATTTGTGTGTTTTCTAGTTTTGTTCAGTTATTGACATCTACCCTTATTCCATTGTGGTCAGAGAAGATGGTTTACAGAATTTCAATCTTTGTAAGTATATTGAGGTTTCTGTTGTTAACTAACATGTGACCTATACTGGAGAATTATACATATGCACTTGAAGAAAATATATATTCTTTCCTTGTTGGTTGGAATATTCTGTATATATATCTGTTAGGACTGGATATTTTCCGAGTCTTCTCTTTCCTTATTGATGTCCTGTCTAGGGGTTCTACCCATTAATGGAGTTAATGTAATAAAATCAACAGCCATCTATTTCTCCTTTCGGTTTCACCAATATTTACTTCACATATTTTTACACACACTCATTAGATTCATACACATTTTTAATTCTTTAATCTTCTTAGTGTATTGACCCACTTACCAATATATATCATCCTTCACTTTGTCTCTTGTAACTGCTTCTGCGTTGAATTCCATTTTATCAGATATTAGTATAGCCATCCCAACTCTCTTTCGGTTCCAGTTTTCTTGGGATATTTTTCTAACCTCTCACTTTCCATCTATTTGTGTCTTTGGGTCTAGGTTTTGCCCCTTATAAGTAACATATAATGGGTCATGCTTTTTCATCCATTCTGCTAATCATTGTCTTTTGACTGAAGAATTGAAGTCATGTACAAATAGAGCTGTTGATGATAAGGAAAGACATATTTTAGTCATTTTGTCACTAGTGTCTTGTATATCTTACACATTTTTGTCCCTCATTTCCTCTAATACTGTTGTCCGTTAGTGTAGCTGATTTATGGTAGTGATACAAATTTATCCCTTTCACATTTCATATTATGAATATATTTTAGAAATTTTCTATGATGTCACCATGGGGTTTATACTTCACATCCTAAATCAATAGCACAGTAGTTTGGAAGGAAACTAATTTAAATTTACTGGCACGCACAATCTATGCACCTAAACCCATTTGCCTCCTTCCTTAAAGTTTTTCCCATCAACCTTTACCTCTCTATATATTTCTTATCGAATAACATAGAAATATGATTTCTTATACCTGTATTTTGGATCTTGTAAGAAATAATAAGTAGAGTTACACACTGAGAATACAATAGTATAGTCATTCATATTAACCCATGTATTCACTTCTATTTAGAAGTCCATTTTTTTCAGATGGCTCCAAGGCTCCCCAACTGGAGAACTCCTAATAACATTTCTTTAGGGCAGGACTAAATCTGACAGTGACTTAAGCTTTGTTTGCCAGGAAATATCAAATTCTTCTACATTTTTGAAGGGCAATTTTGTCTGATATACAATTCTTGGCTGACAATTTTTCTGTTTCCCTTGTACATGTCAAGATGCATATCCTTTAATGCTTTAAGAATTGTTTCCTTATCTTTCACCCTTAAAACTTTGATTATGGTATGCCTCTAAGTGGGTTTACCCTGTTTAGAGTTCTATGATCTTGTCTGACTCGTATATACATGTATTTTATCAATTTGAGAAAGTTGTCAACCACTGTTTCTTCAAACAGTCTTTCTGCTATTGATCTATCTTTTGGCCTCTGGGATTCCCATAATGCATCTGATGGTACTCCTCATATTGCCCAAACAGATCCCTCAGACTTTCTTCCCTTTCTTTTGTTCTTTGTTCTCTCTGATCTTCAGAAAGTATTATTTCAAAGTCCTGTCTATAGTTTGATTATTTTTTTCTTCTGTCTGTTCTAACCTGCTGCTGAAAACCTTTACTCCATAATATTTAGTATATTATTTTTGTAATTTCCAATATTGCATTTAGTATCTCCAAAATTTCTATTTGATTCCTTTTCAAAATTTCTAATTCTTCCTTTTTTTCATGCATCATCTTCTGGATTTCCTTTAGTTCTATGTCCATGTCTTCCCTTCACTCATTGAACTCATTTAGAAGAATTGACTTAATGTCTTAGATTTCTTCTTCCAAAGTCTGCCTTTCATGTTCTTTTCTTTTAGTTTCAATGTCTCATGTCCTCCTGTTTCTTTGTATGCCTTCTTCTATTGAAGTTTGGGCATTTGAGTATTTTGATGGATAACTCTGGCAGTCATAGTTTCCCTCAATTCTAGGGTTTTTGTGTAGGTTTGCCGTATGTTGGACCTCTTCTTTAAAACACAGTCCAGTTTATACTGATTGTTTAGAACAACCCATACTAAAGTGTTAGCTTCTTCTCAGATTATTTCTGAGTCTATCTTTCCCTAGAAATAAACAGAAGCTTTCAAGGATTGCCCAATATGTGCAACTCTATCGCCTTGAAAAAAGGAGTTTCTTTTCTCAGTTTTTCTTCCCAGGACGATTGGCTGTTTTCTTTGTTTTATTCCAATCATCCAGTCCCAAAACCTCTGGTCACCTCAGCTCCACTCCATGGTCTGGTTTCACCATTGTGCTCTTGCTTTTACCACAAGTCCTGCCCTGTGGCTCCACTGAACCTATTTCACTGCCCCAGGTAAATTCCAGATTGAGGGACCAAGAAGCAAACCCTTCCATGGACACAGTTGCAGCCAATATACAAAGCCACCTAATACTTTAGTTTGCTGCACCAATTACTAGGTCCAGCAAAAAGCTGTATAACAGTGGTGACACTGGGCCTCCTTTTGTTGTTTCTCATCTTAAAGGGAAAGTTTTCAGGCTTTCACCAATTGGTATGAGGTAATCTGTATGTTTTTCTTATACGTCTTTTTCACAGTGAGAAAATTATTTCTCTTCCTACTTTTTGAAGGGTTTTTATCAAGAAAGGATGCTGTAGAAATGCCTTTTCTAAAGCAGTGGAAATGATAATGTCAATTTTCCTTTCATTTGGTTAATGTAGTATTTTGCATTAGCTGATTTTCTTATGCTGAACCACACTTGCATACTTGGTACAAAATCCACTTCATCAGGTTGTATAATTCTTTCATTGTGCCATTGGATTCAATTTGCAAGTATTTTGCTGAAGATTTTGGTATCTATATTCAATTGGTCTGCAATTTTCTTTTCTTCAGTATTTTTACCAGATTATGGTATTAGGGTGATGTTGGTTTCAAAAAATGTGTTTGGTAGTGTTCCTTCCTCTCCAACTTTTTGGAAGAATTTCAGCAGGATTGGTGCTAATTCTCCTTGGAATCATTGGTAGAATTCATCCATGAAGCCATCTGGTCCTGGGCTTTTCTTGGTTGGGAAAAATTTGATGACTGATTCCATCTCTTTGTAATTTTTTCATTGAAGTCTTCTGTTTCTTCAAGAGTCAGTGCAGGAGATTTCTCATTTCCTCTCCATTGTCTAATATCTTGGATCAGTTGTTCACAGTATCATCTTATTCTTTTTCTTTCTGTGTGGCCAGTAGTAATGTCACCCCTCTCATTTCTTATTTTACTTATTTGCATTTTCTTTCTTGTTTTGTCACTCTAGCTAAGGGTTTGTCAATTTTATTGATCTCTTCAAAGAACAACTTTTGGTTTCATTAATTCTATTGTTTTTTATTCTCAATTTCATTTATTTCTACTCTAACTTTTGTTATTTCTTTCATTCTGTTAACTTTGGAGTTAGTTTGCCATTCTAGATAGTGTCCACTTAGGTCTTTGATTTTTACTTGTTCCTTTTTAATATAGTCATTTAGGGCTATAAATTTCCCTCTTAGTACTGACTCACAGCATCTCATAAAGTTATATGTTGTGATCGTCTTTTCATTTGTCTTGAGTATTTGCTGATTTCTCCTGCAATTTCTTCATTGACCAATGGGTTGTTTAACAGTGTGTTCTTTAACTTCCATATACATGTGATTTTCCCATTCTCCCCTAGTTGTTTATTTCCAGCTTCATTCTATTAAGGTTTGAGAAACTGCTTTGTATAATTTCAATCTCTTTAAGTTTATTGAGACTAGTTTTGTGGCCAAACATGGGAACCATCCTGGAGAATGATCTATGAGCAATTAAGAAGAATGTACATCCTACTGTTTTTGGAGGGCAATGTTCTGTCTATGTGTATTAGAAACTGCTCATTTATCATATTTTTCAAGTTCTCAGTTTCCTGGTTGATATTCTGTCAAGATATTCATGTATTGGAGAGAGTCCTTTTTTAAATTCTCCATATATTATTGTAATGATATCTATTGATCCCATCAGTTTTGTTAGTGTTTGCCTCCTGTATTTGGGGCATCCTGGTTAGATGCATAAATATTGATTGTTATTTTTTCTTAGCGGATTGCACCTTTTATTGCTATAAAGTGTCCTTCCTTGTCGCTTATAATATTTGTGCTTTTAAATCTATTTTGTACAATATGAATATAGCTACCTCCTCACTTTTTTGGTTACTTTATGTGTGGAATATGTTTCTCCAATCTTCCATTTTAAACCTCCTAGCGTCCTTGAGTCTAAGGTGGCTCTTTTGTAGGCAGTATATTCGTGGATCAGACTTTTTTATCCATTCTACCATCTGTGTCTTTTGATAGGGGATTTAATCCATTCACATTCAAGGTTATTACAGTGAAGGCAGTACTCCTTTCAACTATTTTATCCTTTGGGTCTTACATTAAGTCTTATTTTTGTCTCTTTCTACCATTTTAATTAAATGTACTGATAATATTGATTTCTAAACTCCCCTCCAAGTCTCTCTCTCCTCTCTTTTTCTTTCAGCATGCAGACCTTCCTTTAGCAGTATTTATTAGTAGCGTTTCTTATAGGAAGGTCTCTTGTTGATGAACTGTCTCCACTCTTAATATATAAAAATTTTGAATATTTCAACTCACCTTCATTTTTGAAAGACAGCTGGCCAAATAAAGAATTCTTGGCTGAGAGTTTTTCTTTCAGTACCTTTAATATATCACACCATTGCCTTCTTGCCTAAATGGTTTCTGATGAAAAATTGGTATTCAACTTTGTTGCAGTTCCTTTGTATGTGGTGAATTGCTTTTATCTTTCTGCTTTCAGGATTCTCCTCTCCTCTTTGGCATTTGCATTCTCATTAGCATATGTTTTACAGTAGGTCTATTAGGATTTATTCTGATTAGAGTACATTGCACCTCGTGGACATATACATTTATGACTTTCATAAGAGTTGGGAATTTTTCCACCATTCATTCCGCAGATGTTCTTTCTTCCCCTTTTCCCTTCCCTTCTTCTCCTGGGACACCCGTGATGCATGTGCTTGTGTGCTTCATGCTGTCATTCAATTCCCTCAGACTCTGCTCAAAGTTAAATTGGAAGTGAGGAGAAATAAGAATGTTGTCTCTGTGTGAGAGCATGAGGAGATGCATTGCTGGTCTTTTCATCGAATAATGTTGCTCCATAATTTGCATCCTTTGGAAACTCAGCTTTTGGTAGAGCTGGAAGGAATCCTTGTTTCTATGTTGGACATATGCACACATTGGCACTGGCTACATTATTATGGTACATTCTAAGAGCTAAGTGCTCTGTTATGGCTCCTTAACTGTGTCTTAATAAAAATGGTGTTCCTTGGTCCTGAAACTGTTTATTCATCCCCTGATCTGAAAATTAATCTTTTAATAGAAGAAAAAATTTTTTCAAATATTTTTCATATTGGAATCCAGTAAAGAATTTGTTAAATTTACCCAATATAATAAAATTAAAAGAACAGAGTTCACTCAAATTTAGTCTTCTCTCCCTTCTATATAATAAAACATTGATATTTTGAAGATATCAATCAATTCCCTATCTCTCCAAGAAAAATATTTCCTTTTGTAACCTGGTGTTTATCCCTCACACAATTCATGTAAATTTCTATTGCTGAAATCTATATCTTAATATCACTCTTCAAGTTTTCCCTTTAAAATAAAACATAGTTCGATTCCTGGGGCCTGCCCATTCCAAAAAATATAAATAAATAAATAAATAAATAAATAAATAAATAAATAAATAAATAAAACCCAATACTGCCGTTGATTCACCAATAACAAACATATTGCTGATTTTTTCTTCTAGTCATGTACAGATTGTTCAAGAATAAATTTTAACTGGCTATGAGAACAAATCTATCCCCTCAATTCAGTGTGAATCATTCCTTTTGCCATATATTTTAAGAAACCTAGGGAAGAGAACTACTCTACTGATAAAACCCATGCAGATTTTATGTGTGAGGGAAAAACAGGAGCCACTAGAACAGTAATTGAAGTAAAGATCAAAGGTCTATGGCAGAGTTGTAATGGTTTCCATCACTCACTGATGACATGCTTTATAAAACATCCTTTCTTAAGACCCTATGTACTACCTAGGGGTGTTAGAAAGAAAACAGGGGAAAGCCTTAGGGAATTTTGGAAGAAATTCAATGCCCTCTCTCCTAAATTACATTCAGAGTATAAGTTCGGCATCTATCATCAAGTCTACATGATATAGTGTCAAGTAGGTGCAGTGGACTGGCTCCTATCAGTTATTTCTTCCTCCTTCTGGTTTTTGTTCTTGAACTCCAGAGGATGGTGAACTAGCAGGCCTATTTAACCAATACTTAGGGAAAGAGCTTCCTAATACCTGGATTGCAGTATATGCAGCAAGTTTGTAGAGCCAAAAATTTCACTGATATCTTCATGTATATATAATATTCCTAGTGATAGCCTAACTAAAATGTTCCCAGTTGACTGTTCCTCAAAGTTTTCCACCTTCTCAATTACTTGAAAAAAATACCCCATCTTCTTTAACATTGTTGAGACTTCATGCTTACTAAGTTTCTTCTAAAAACACTTACATAGAATTAAAAAAAGAGAGAGACATCAGCTTGAAAAAAGTAAGCCATAAGATTAAATTTTTAAATACAACTACTGATAGCAAAACAATGGATTTTCCCGGATAGGAATATTGAATTTAATATAACAACTAGTTGTATGTGAGGACAATAATGATGCCATTTCCCTCAAATAAATATATACCATTTATTTATGTATAACATTGGCAAATATGATTCACAATATATTGTTTGTTGTCATCTCTAAAGAAATTACTGAAGGACAATTTAGGCAAACTTCCTGGTTATGCAATAAAATATATTGTTAAGAATCATGATTCAAGGAATACAAAGTAAAGTGGGGCTTTTAATTGCCCTGTAGAGATTTACAAATAATAATAACCAGTGGAGGATTTTTGATTCTCAGATTATAGCACAATCAAAAACAAGAAATTCTCTGGAC
>PVIY010061074.1:0-11374 GCA_004026745.1 Myrmecophaga tridactyla | reverse complement strand
CCCACTTCCTGCCATAGAATATAAGCTCTGCAAAGACAGGGGGCTTTGTCTTATTCTTGACACCCCAAACACCCAGCACAGAGCCTGTACATATTGCATACTCTATAATATTATGCTAAAGGCTGGAGATATTTATGGGAGTCTTTCAAGAAAGGAGGAAGGAAAAGAAGGGCAAAAAGGTAGAAGTGGGGCAGGGGAGGAGGAGTTAGGCAGGGAGGTTCCCAAACTGCCTGGCACAGGAGTTTGGAGAAGGATGAGCTGGTACTGGTCAGGTGAGGAGACACAGGGAGAAGGCATAAGGTAGGGAAGGCAGTATGTTCCAAAACATGGAGGGGTCCAGCATGGCTGAGCACACACAGCTTGCAGAGGTCAGCGCTGGGAGGCGAGTGAGCTCACATCAGGGGTCGTTGGGTGTCAGGCTGAGGGTCTAGGCTTTCTCTTTAGGATCATCCAGCTGCTGGCAAGGGGCCAGTCTGGGGGCAGCTGGGTAGGGCAGGGGGCAGCAGCTGGGAGGTGTCTGCAGCACTCCTCACCCCTGCAAGATAGGGAAACCATGTTGGGCGAAAACTCAGGATGAAGAAGGGTAAGAAAGAAGTGGGGAAGATTGGAAAAAGGGAGGGGTATCCGGGACACGGGGATGGAAGGAGCTGGATGGGTCGGTGAAGGGAGAAAGGACTCACTCCAGCTGGTATTCCAGAGTAGGCACCCAGAAGATGGCTGGAGCTCAGGGCTGGAGCTGGAGGGGTGTCTGGATTGGAGATGGCTACTGTTGCTAGCCAAGCTCAGGCACAAATGCAATGGGCAACTATGACAGGCCTCCATCCTCCCGTGTGGGCTCAGCCCTGGATTGCAGAAGGTTCTCAGTCCATATCTCTGGCTACCACCTGCCTTTTGTTGTTTGTTTCTAATTTATGGACTTGCTCTTTCCATGAACCCTGTGAATTATTTTTTTCCTTAGTGATTTTGCAGCCACTGCCCAGAGCTGGCAACTTCTCTGGAATGTTGCCTGCTGTTCTGAAATGTCCTTGCTGTCCCAGGGCTGTGCTTGGGGGGCTTAGCATAACGAAAAGGGACATCTGTCTCCACTGACCCCACCTTGACCAGGAGGGAAAGGGAAAAATGCACGAGTTGGGGGATCCCACCCAGCCTGGAGAGAAAGGGATCTCCACCCAGCCTGGAGAGAAGGGGGCAGAAGAAGGGGGAAGCCACACAGGAAGGGGGACCCAGAGTGTGATGGTCGGGGGTCGGCCCCATGGATTCAGAGCTAACTAGAGTACATGGAGCAGCTGCCTTATAGGAACAGCACTGGAGCACCGGGCTGGGGGCCCAGCTAGTCCTTGCAACCACCTCATCAGGTGTGTCCTATGATCCCCTTGTATAGGAGGAAAACTGGAAGTCTAAAGGATGAAGCTGCAAATTCAGTCAGAAATTAGGACACAGGTGACCAGGGGCCGGATGTGGGTGGGTGAAGGGTTATGCTTAATGGGTACCGAGTTCCTGTTGCAGTGGTGATGGATGCGGCGATGGCGGGGCCCTGTGACTATGATTAACACCACCGAATTGCACACTTGAAGGTGGTAAAAATGGAAAATTTTAGGTTGTATACATGTTATATCACAAAAATGAAACAGACAGTACAGAATTGTAGAACATGAACAGTGAACCCTAATGTAAACTATGGGCTATAATTTAGAATATAGTTATAATTTCCTCAACTGTAACAAAGGTGCTACACTAATGCAAAACATAAATAGGGAGACTGTGTGTGAAGCAAAGGGTTGTACGGGAGCTCTGTACTTTCTTCATGATTTTTCTGTAAACCTACAACTGCTCTAGTTAAAAAAAAAAAACAGCAAAAGATGAAGTAACTCATGCTCAAGGCAACTGACTGGCAGTTCAGCCCCCGCCTTTTTTCTTATCGTTACATCCTTCTGGCTGCTACCATGTAAAGGAAGGGAAACTTTCATTCTGTTCTCAATAAATCTTTTTTTTTACAGAATTTTATGCACTGACTTGACATCATGGCATGAAGAAGATACAGCACTACAAGAGGCAATGGTAAGAAGATTTTTCAATCAACGGCCTACAAGAAATCCATCCCATTTCTAGAAGGAAATCAGTAACTCCTTTGGTACTAGAGATGTCCGCAGTTAGACTTTCCCACATGCACATGTCAGTCTGAGAAAATAAAACAAAGGAAAGCAAAACACAAAAGCGGTCATAACCCAATGACACGGGGTCCCTGGCAGCTTTCTACCTTCTCAGCTAATGCTGGATTTATGCAGACAGGGGGCCAAGGCTCACAGGGGACTGCGACGAGGCCAGGGTTCCGGGGCAGGGCAGGGATGGCTAGTACTGCAGCCAGGCTTTAGGGGCCCCCTTGTTCTTCCACCCCTCACATTAGCTGGTGAGGCTGGAGCACAGCCTGTCTCCTCTGTGGGTTCCGGGATGCAGGGTCGCTGAATTCCAGCCTCTGGAGCCCAGAGAGAAGGCCTCAGTCCCGGGTGCGTCCCAGCCCCACCACCAGCCTCATTCAACTTACCCCGGCAGGCCAGCAGCCTCCATGACGTTGGCCAGGCTCACGTCGTTGGACCACACGTCGTACTGCCACTTGCGCAGGCCCAGGACTCCGCAGAGGACCCGGCCTGTGTGCAGCCCCACGCGCATGTTCAGATCCACCTCAGTGGCCTCCGCCACAGACCTGCAACACAGGTACAGGGCTGGGGGCTGGGCATGTATGGAACCTTCCAGCTCAGCTGCCCCCATCCTTCCCACCAAATGTGTGCTCCAGGAGAGCAGAGTCTTGGTCCCACCCGGGGGCAACCAGCCCCCACACGGTGCCGAGGATTTGGTCAAGACCAAAGAGGGCTCCTGGGGAGCTGGTCAGCGGAGTCCCAGACCTGAGCAAGCAGGCAGGCCCAGGACAATGCTGGCTTCCCCTACCAGCTCTGCAAGCTCCTCCACCATCCCCACTCCCCACCTAAGATGAACCCAGGGCACCCAAATCCCCCAGTAGCATCTCATCATCACCGTCTCTCTCTGGCCAGAGGACACAGAGAGTACACCATCAATTCAGTCCACCTCTGCAGGGTGTATGTGGCACCAGGGATAATTCAGTTACTATAGAAGGGTTTGCACCCACCACTGGGATGGACAGCAAGTTCGCACCCCGCTTGCTGGTGGAGGCTGTGTTGGTGTCCCACCTGGGGAAATGATGTGACTAAATCAACCCCCAAGAGCCCCAAACATGGTGTGTAGTTAACCCCCAAGTTCTGCTTTTTGGGCCAATCCAACATCCTCATAGGGAGCATGTGCTCTAAGACCCGGCCTGAGGTGGGGGCCTTAGAACGCCACCTGCGCTCTTACAATGGGTGAATGTTATGTTGCTTAAATTCTATTTCAATAAACTCCTGGAAATAATAATAGAGCCTGTGTGCTCTGAAATCAGTCTGCCAGTTCAAAGCTGAGTTCCACTGTCCCTGCTGTGTGACTTTGGGCAGACGGCTTAGCTTCTCTGTGTGCGGTGTTCTCATCAGGAAAAGGTGGCAACCTTGAGTCCCCCATGAGACAGCTGGGAACCCAGCACCCCAAGAGGACCAGCTGGGACCAATGTGACTGGGGTGAGAGCTGGGGAGAGTAGCCCTGGAAGCACTTGTAAAAAGCCATTTGAAATAGTTTATAAAAAGCTGTGTGGATAAAAAGATTTAGTATAGAATCACTTAAGGTACAAATGTTTAGAAAACTTTTCAGAGTGGGGATGTGCACAGAGGCTCGGAGCAGTTTCCCCACCTCTATGGCACTCATATTAAGGTAAAATGCAGGATACAAGATTATGCATGCCTGTGATCACCCCTACTGGAAGATTAAGAGATTAAGAAAATATCGTGAAATGATGCTGGTGGTTCCCTCGAGGGGGCTGGGTCCAGGCCCTGTTATTTTATTTTTTGATATTTTCCACTTTATCCCTAAAGAGCAGAAGATAGTTTATTATGTTACCAAAATAAAGCCAAAACTGTCAGTGGGAAAGTGTGATAGGTTCAATCATATTCCTCAGGAAAAAACACCAATAATAACCACATTCTGAATTTTAACCCATTCCTCTGGATAAGAGCCCATTGTAAATAGGACCTTTGGAAAAATGTTAATTTCAATAGGGTGTGGCCAACTAGACGAGAGTGGTTTTTATCTGGTTTATTGGAGTTTTTTTTAAAATATATTTTATTGTGAAATATAACATACATACAGAAAGCAATATATTTTAAAGTACATTGTAACAAGTGGCTATAGAACAGATTTCAGAGTGTGGTATGGGTTACAGATTCACTTTTAGGTTTTTCCTTCTAGCTGCTCCAAGGCACTGGAGGCTAAAAGAAATATACTCATTTGTTAAATCCTATCTTCTCTGTCATAATTTATTGGAGCCCTTTTTAAACAGAAGAGATTCAGAAAGAGAGCCACAGCGAAGAGAGGGTGCAGAGTTGTAAGTCAATGGAACCCGGAAAAGAAAGACAAAGAAGAGGAAGTGGCCATGTGATGAGAAAGCTAAGGAACCAAAGGATGCCAGCCAGCCAGGACGCTACCTACGGGAAGCAAGCCTTCCAGCCTCTGAAACCGTAAGCCAATAAATGGGGAGCAGCTGGGAAACTAGGCCAGGAAGCAGTATCACAGGAAGAGAAATGAAACCAGGCAAGAGGTGTCGAGGGGCTACTGGGGATTGGCAGGCGGCCCCCTCTTAGTTTCCCATTGCTGCTGCAGTCTCCAGGGCACTTTTCCGCCCCTCTGCTCTGCTGAGGCCTGGGGTCTTCGTAAACCACCTGGGAATGGCTGGGGTAACAGTCACAAGTGAATACTGCGGTTTTCCAACGAAGCCTATCCCTACGCCTCCCCTAGATCTTTATGAACACATCTGAGAACCAGCGTGGTAGGACCTGGGCTTTGGGGCATGATTCTTTCTTTTTCACCCCATCTTTCCACGAGCTCCTGGATTTTCATCTCTGCTTCATCTATACCTAAATATTTGACAGTTTAAGTGTGAAACAGCTATAAGCCATGGTAAATCCTTTTTGGAAACGGCCAGGATAAAGTGCGGGGTCTGCAGTTCTTAGCTTTTATTTTGCTCCATGGAATGGATGAATGTTGTTCTAGTTTGATAGCTGCTGGAATGCAATATACCAGAAACAGAGTGGCTTTTAAAAAGGGGAATTTAATAAGTTGCTAGTTTACAAGTTCATAGGCCAAGAAAATGTCCCAATTAAAACAAGCCTATCCAATCTAAGGCATCCAGGAAAAGATACCTTGGTTCAAGAAGGCCGACAAAGTTCAGGATTTCTCTCTCAAGTGAGAAGGCACATGGTGAACACAGTCAGAGTTTCTCTCTCATCTGGAATGGCACATGGCGAACATGGCATCATCTGCTAGCTTCCTCACCTGGCTTCCTGTTTCATGAAGCTCCCCGGGAGACATTTTCCTTCTTCGTCTCCAAAGGTCCCTGGCTGGTAGACTCTGCTTCTCATGGCTATGTTGCTCTGCTCTGCTCTCTTTGAATCTCTTTATTCTCCAAAATATTTCCTCTTTTATAGAACTCCAGAAATTTACCAAGATCCACCCAAATGGGTGGAGACGTGTTGTCACCTAATCCAGCTTAACAGCCACTATTGATTAAATCACATCTCCAGGGAGGTGATCTGATTATAGTTTCAAACATACAGTATTGAATAGGGACTATTCTGCCTTTATGAAATGGGATTTTGATTAAAACATGGCTTTTCTAGGGGACATACATCCTTTCAAACCAGCAAAAGTGTCAAAGTGTCCTCAAGCCCCATAAAAACCACGTGTCTGAACCCACTAACAGAAGGCATGTGTTATGGACTGAACTGCATCTCCCCAAAACACACATTCAAGTCCAAACCCCAGCGCCCCACGAATGTGATCTTATTTGGAAATAGGATCTTTGAAGATGTTATTATGAAGTTATATCGGATCTGAGTGGGCCCTAACTCGATACGATGGAGTCTTTATAGGAAGAGGAAATTTGGGCCCAGACAACAGGGAACAGACAGGCAGAGACAGCCACATGATACAGGCAGAGACTGAGTGGTGGATTACTGGCAGGCCACCACCAGAATGCTACAGATTTCAGAGGGAGCTTGGCCCTGCTAACACCCTGACTGGGACTCCCAGCCTCTGAAACTGTGTTGTTTCAAACCACCCAGCTTGTAGTACTTTGCTACAGGAGTCCTGAGAAGCCAACGGTGTGTGTCTGTGGGGTGCCAGCAGGCCAGCAGCTGAAGTGCCAATAACATGGGCTGAGAGGCTAAGCCTGGGCTCTGGGGACATGGCACCCCAAATGATGGACAGTGTCTTTCTGAGAGAGTGAAAGGAGAGTGCGGGGACCCACACCAGGAGAGTGGCTTGCATACTGAGTCCAGACCCTGAGGGCTGGCATTGAGACTCAGACAGTGTGGTTCTCTCTCGCCACTTCCACTCGCTTCCTGCAGCAGGGACCCTGTGGTCACATCCCATTCAGATCTCTCCAATAAACAGGTGCTCTGGGCTCCTGGGCTCAGCTCATGGCAAAATCTTTCTCCAACTAGAAGACAAGGGTACTGATGTATGGGTACCCACCTCACTCCAGAAAAGGTCCAAGGCAGCAGCCTCGAAGCCCAGCGTAGGCCTTGCCTCCCCTGCAAAGTCCCCCAGACCTCTCCTCTACAGTAAAACCAACCCCCACCATGCCCCACACCCCAACTTACTCCCACATGTCTCAGCTCACCCTCAGGATGCACACTGAAGTCTACCTGTAGGGAAATGCTCGATACAGATACTTGATGAGTGACTTTCTACCCATGGAAGTTCAATGGCGCCGACTTAGGCCTTAGGCAGATCCTTCTGGAACATGGGGATACAGGCACTCTGTGAAGGACTGCCACCATGCACATCTCTTCCCTCCCTGGCTCTGTTGAGGCACTGGGCCTTCCCACCTCTCTGCCCCCAGATACGGCTGTGAGTGTGAGAACTAAGCCTGCTTAGCCGCAGGACACATGGGATCCCCAGGCACAGGGTGTCCCCCACGCATATTCCCATCACACAGCCCCTTAGGCTGGGTGTCGTCCTGTGGAATGGGGGGTGCACAGGGTGCTAACGCCCTGCTGACCTGGCTTATGCTTTCCATGTAAGAATAATGCATCTGGGCTCACTGTGCTCTCACTGGTGCCATATATGACAGAGCGCCGAGCACAGCTTAGCAGTGGCTGTAGCTTAGGGGCTGTTCATATGTAATACTGGGCACTGATGGCTCAGCCCCCAGCCAGCCTATGCCTGCTTCATAAGAGAGAGCTGTCCCGGGCATACCCCGGTTTCAGGATGCATGAGGAGCAAACTGGTCCAGGGTGGATGGAAAGTTCTCTCAATTCTTCCGAACCACTCACAGGGGTTGGGAACCACCAGCTATCTGACCACTGTAGGAAAATTGTCTATTAAAAAGATGAGAGGAAGATCAGGACTTTTGAAGGAGAATGCGATAAAAAAAGAGTGGAGATCTTCTTTGCTCTAGAAACATAATGAATATAACAGGGACAGAGTGAAGTTGAGGATGTTGCAAAGTGGGATGAGGATGTTGCAAAGTGGCAGGGGAGGAAGGTCAGGGAGCTTCATTCTGTGGAGCTGTGGGCCAGGGGAAAGAAAACACTTTGCAGCCCAGCGTGAGGGGAGGGACAAGCAACCACAGACCCATTCCATCCACAGACAACACCATGTTGGAATAAACTCCTCAAGGAGGGTTTAAACCAGTCCATGATAACATACTGTTATGTACCCCAGAAAAGCCATGTCCTTTAATCCTCATTCAATATTGCTGGGTAGGATCTTTTTTATTATTTTCATGGAGATGTGATCTACCCAATTGTGGGTGGTAAATTTTGATTAGGTGGTGGCCATGGAGATGTGTCATCAAATGGTTAATAATCCATTTGATGTCCACTATGTTGATATTAACACTGACAGCAGCAGTAAAAGTATTAATAAGAGTGGATACTGATGGCTGCTTACTACCCCTCTAAGCAATTTGCATACATAATTGATTTAATATTTACTACAACTGCAAAAAGTTCTCTTTACAGCCCCATTTTACTGGTGGGGAAAGTGAGGCATGGAGAGGCGGCTATAACGGGCTGGGCTGTGATGGTGATTGAGGGGTGCACACCGAGACTGCTGGCACATCATCACTCAGTAGCGCTGTGTCCCTGGGAGCCGTCTCCCCGCCCCCACCCTGACCTCTGCTCCTTCTGCCTTGGGGCTCCCTCTCCCCCTGATGCAACTTACACTTAAGATGAGTTAGGGCTCAGGTAAACGGCCCGCCCTCAGAGTTAAGGGACCAGAGGCTGTGAGCAGAGGTGTGGTCAGTTGCAGCAAGGAGACCCGGACGGGGAGCAAAGGACAGGCAATCTGGGCAGGGGAAGGCAGGGCAGGTATTCAGGGAGACCCGGGTCCCTGGAGGTATCCCAGATCTGTTTTAACAACTTGGAACATTTCACCAACACCCTCTGAGCCTCCTTCCTCGCCAAAATAACAGGGCGGGGTGGCATTAGCTCCAGAAGGCCCTGAATGTTTTTACACTCTACCCCAGAATACCCATGATGCCTTGCAGAGGAGGCCAAATTCCTACTGATTCTTTGTGTTCCATTCAGGGTGGAAATGCCAACAAGGCTTCAAGGTTAATGCTGGCAGGACTCGGCCAAAAACAGCTCAACCCAGCAGTGCGGAGAGCTCCTTCCTGCTTCCCTCCTTGCCAGGTCCAGCAATCACACCTTAGAGATTCCTGTAGTGTGGCTGCCAAAGGCCCCCCATACAGGAGGCTTGGGCTGGCCCAACCCCACCTGGGGAGTGAGTATCTTGTCTGCGCAGCGTTATGTTCCTCCCAACGTCCCACCGCAGACTCCTGCCCTGTTCCTGGGGGTGGGGCGGGGTGGGAACTGTGCCCTGTCAGAGCGGCCAGAGGTTCCCTGATGTGGGGTCCTGCTGAGGGTAGGGGAGAATCCACCATAGAGCATCCGGCCCAGCACATCCCACATCACCTCCCTTGGCATGCTCCTGCAGGTACAGAGCTTTCTTTCTCAATTTTCAAAGTTGCTTCATTTGGTTCCTCTCCCAGTCCAGCAACAGAGAATGCCTGACTCCCCCGAAGTCAGCTTACATGCAGAAGGACTGGAATCGATGGCTACGATTCCAGAAGCAAGCTGTGCTGGTATGAAACTGTTATGTACCCCAGAAAAGCCATGTCCTTTAATCCTCATTCAATATTGCTGGGTAGGATCTTTTTTATTATTTTCATGGAGATGTGATCTACCCAATTGTGGGTGGTAAATTTTGATTAGGTGGTGGCCATGGAGATGTGTCTCCACCCATTCAAGGTGGGGTTGCTTACTGGAGCCCTTTAAGAGGGAACCATTTTGGGAAAAGCTTCAGTGCCCTCAGAGCCCACACAGCCAGGTATCTCCAGAGAAGTCGGTCTTGAAGTCCTATGATACATGATATGCTGTGATGTGATGTGGTGTATGTGACAGGATATAAGGCACCCTTATAGACGATACTTATCTATGATGTGACAACAATAAATGATATGATGTGGCATATGTTATGATGACATATAATGTGATATGGTATACAATCTGGTAAGATATGACGTGATATATGATGGGATATGATATGTGCATGATACCCTTTTAGAGAACAGAGGACACTCATCACCATTCTGTCTCATGTCTTCTCCAGGCCATACATCTTTACTTCCCTCACTGTTTCTGACCAGGGTTTAAGCATTCCCACCAATCTGGCTTCTTTTCTCCAAGGCGGTGGTCCTCATGTTTTGCTGCACTTTGGAATCACCCAGGGAGCTTCTCCATCCCTCAGCGTCTAGACTCCACTCCGGAGGAGATGCCTCAAGCTCCAGTGGGGGGTGGGGGGGGGAACAGCAGTGTTTGCTAATTCTCCCTGATGATTCCACAGTGCAGCCCAGGTGATGAGAAACAGGTTCTGAAGGGCTTCATTTGTTCATGTCCCCCCACCACCTCCAACAGGTGTGGTCCCCAGGACTGAACCCGCCACCTGCTGATACTGCCCACTTCCTTCACAACACTCAGCTTCCATGAATACAGTCTAAACACGCGCTCCTTTTGTTCCATCCATATCACAATGAGGGTGCACACCAAGCCCTTTGTTTAGCCCTATCTCCAAAGCTTTTGTTTGGGTATTCTGTTTGTTGATTCTTTCATCCTAGCAACTGCTTCACTATGTCTTCCTCATACAATTCTTGGTTATTGATTTTCTGCTCCTCTGTGTGAAACTACTCCAATACCAGTTACCTCCTATCACTGGACTGGACCCATCACTCCACGCTTTTGAGATTTCTTGAATTCAAATCCATATTCTGTCTTGTTAGCTCAAGTTTCCAGCTCCCCATCATTCCCTAACTGGATAAAAGGCTCTCAGGTCTTCATACAAGTCCTGATAAAAAGCCGGATGAGATAAGGCTGGATAAGAAAATAGGGTGACAGCACTTCAAGGTGTTTTCATTCATTCAGTCCCGCTCACTGGCTCAGACCCCAACCGCCTCTCACCACCAAGGCCCTGAGATCTTTGACACACACCTTAGCAAAGAACAGTGACACCTACTTGTCGCCTTGTAAAAGGCACTTGGCTGGATCTGAGCCACTCACTGCCCCCAGCCCCGCCTCCATGCTTTGCCTGGTTAAACTGTACATGCAATTCTGTTTGCACGAGTAAAGCATACCCGACATGATGCTGCGATCACCAAGAGCAAAGAAAAACCACCACAAACATGTCGTAAAGGAGGGGATTAGAAAAGCAGACCTTCACAGCTCTGGTGGCTCTGTCCCCTGTTGGCCTGGGTTCTCTGTAGCCATGGAAAGGAGACCCCACATGGGGACAGACTCACCACAAAGCAGGGTCTTGTGAGGTGAGCCTGCTTCGGGCAGAAGTGGGGAGCCCACAGGTTGGAGGCCTGGTGTCAGGGTGGGAGCCTCTCCCAGTGCCTACGGCATACTCACGTAATGGTGTCGATCATGTCCAGCCCCATCTCCACGCAGCAGTGGGCGTGGTCGGTCTTGGGCTGTGTGAGGCCCGACACGCAGTAGTAGCAGTCCCCCAAGATCTTGATGCGCCGGCAGTGGTTCTCCTTCGGGGAGAGAGTGCAAGGTCCGCAGGTCACATACCAGATGCTTCCCGCCCTGACCCCACACTCTGCCCCCAGAGTTGGCCCTCCCCCAGCCTCTACCTCCCTCATCAGCACTAGATAATGGAGATGGCTCAGCATGCCTGTACTTTCTATGGTGCCTCTACCACCTTCTAACCCAGA
>PVIY010061073.1:0-11379 GCA_004026745.1 Myrmecophaga tridactyla | reverse complement strand
CAAGTAGTTACAGAACAGATCCCAGAGTTTGTCATGGGCTACCATACCATCATCTCAGATTTTTCGTTTTAGCTGCTCCCAAACATTGGAGGCTAGAAGAAATATTAATATAATGATTCAGCAGCCTTCTTCATTTGTTAAATCCCATTTTCTCTGTTATACCTCCTCCTTCTCCTTTAATCCTTCTCCCAGTCTATAGGAATCTTTGGGGAATGCCTATTCTGACTTTTTCATGTTTAGAAGGCGTGTCCACACTAAAGAAGAGTGGGATGTAATTAATTGATAATCGTGGAGAGATTGGTCCCTCTGGGTTTCAGGATTTGTTTGACCTAGGAAACCTCTGGGAATGATATGCTCCAGGAAGACAAACCTAGTCCATGGGACCTTTACAGAGTCTTAGTTCGAGCCCTAGGTGTTCTTAAAAATCAACAAGAGTGATGTTGATTGGGTTTTCGCAACCTTGCATAAAAGCAGCCTCCAGAACAGCCTCTTGACTCCATTTGATCTCTCTTGGCCACTGATGACTTATTTTATTACACTTCTTTTCCTCCTTTTTGTCAGGAAGGCATTGTCAATTGCACAATGCCAAGGCCAGACTCATCCCCAGGAGTCACACCCCATGTTGTCAGGGAGCTCTTTTACCCCTGAATGGCTTGTACCATGTAATGGGGAGGGCAATGACTTTCCTTGCAGAATTATGCTTAGAGAGAGGCCACATCTGAGCAATAAAGAGGTTTCCTGGAAGCAACTCTTAGGCCTTGTTATGAGTAGCCTTAGCTTCTCCTCTACAGAAATGATTCATAAGAGCAAGACTGAAAATCCAGGACTTGGCCTATTTTCTTGGGAGTCCCCAATAGTTGTGAGGGTACTTGGATTTCCCAGATGGGAGAGTTTAATAGTTCCATATATATATAGACAATATATGTATGCATACACACACACACACACACACACACACACACACATATATAATTTTTTTTCCTCTTCAGATTCTCAAGGGACTCTACCAATACTTTTTTTGTTAGATAAGCAGGCAGAAAATTTATTGAGAACATGTGTAAGATGACATGTGTGCACTGTTACAAAGACAGAGGTGAGAAAGGTGAGAGGTCTTCTACCAATACTTTTTAATTATCGGCCCACCATAGTCTGAGATGTATCCTGCCACTACACCAAGCCATAGAGAATTACAAGGCCTCATTCCTGTTCTGGATTCCAGGAGTCTGGGCTAAGTGGGCTATCAAGAGAGGCTGATTCAAACTATGTTACAGAAAATTTAGGCTCTAGATGTAATAAACCTCTCTGCCTTTGATCTCATTCAGTAGCTAAAGGTCTAAAGTACATACTCTATCATATTTTACCATGCATTCTAATTTACTTTAGACCCAGCCAGATTGGCTTAATTTTAAACTCTAATTGAGGCCTGATCTCTTTCTTGGTTACTTCAACTGTTATTGTATATAGCTAGGCTAACTTTCAGGCCTGCAGCACTCCATTTCTGGGACCCAGGTGTCACAGAGCTACTCAAAGTTCCAGGAGAATGCCAGCTGATACACATATAGCTCAGTGTCTCAGAATCCAGAAATACATCCACAACTTCAGATCAAATGTGGCTGCTATAAGGGCCCACGATCCAGGCTTTCATTTTTTTAATAAATAATTTCTGTGAGAGACCTTAGCATATTTGTTCTTTTGTTTCTGGCCCATTCTGCACAGTCCATTGTTCCCAAGGTTTATTCAGTTCATTGTATACCCCTCGACATCCCTCATTTTTGTAGCAGCACCAAATTCTGTCAAATAAATGTGTCACCATTTGCCATTGTACTTCTCAGTCATTTTATCTTTCTTCTCCCATCTATTATGCATCATGGATAATGTCCAAAATAAACAATACATGTCTTACAGTATCTTCATTGGCTGTACAATCAGCAGCACTCTCAATTTTAGACAATTTTCATTTCTCCATAATGACAAATAACTGGCAAACATAACATCACCAACTATTGAATTAAAACTACCCCTTATCGCAGCCTACACAATGAGACAATATTTGGAAATGACATATCAAATAAGGGTCTAGTATTCAGAATATATAAAGAGATTGTTCAACTCAACAACAAAAGGACAAATAACCCAATTAAAAAAATGGGCAAAAGACATGAACAAACACTTTCAGAAGAGGAAATACAAATGACTAAAAGGCATGTGCTGGTTTGAAAGGATGTATGTTCACTAAAAAAGCCATGTTTTAATCAAAATCCCTTTTCGTAAAGGCAGAATAATCCCTATTCAATACTGTATGTTTGAAACTGTAGTCAGATCATCTCCCTGGATGATGTGATTTAGTCAAGAGTGGTTGTTAAATTGGATTAGGTGACATGTCTCCACCCATTTGGGTGGGTCTTGATGAGTTTCTAGAGTCCTATAAAAGAGAGAACATTTTGGAGAATGAGTGAGATTCAGAGAGAGCAGAGAAGAACGACATAACCACGAGAAGCAGAGAGCCCACAAGCCAGCAACCTTTGGAGATGAAGAAGGAAAACGCCTCCCAGGGAGCTTCATTAAACAGGAAGCCAGGAGAGAAAGCTAGCAGATGACACCTTGCTTGCCATGAGCCCTTCCAGCCGAGAGAGAAACTGTGACTGCGTTCGCCATGTGGCTTCTCACTTGAGAAAGAAACCCCTGAACTTCATCGGCCTTCTTGAATCAAGATATCTTTCCCTGGATACCTGTGATTGGACATTTCTATAGACTCGTTTAATTGGGACATTTTCTCGGCCTTAGAACTGTAAACTAGCAACTTATTCAATGCCCTTTTTAAAAGCCATTCTGTTTCTGGTATATTGCATTCTGGCAGCTAACAAACTAGAACAGATTTTGGGAGTGGAGAGTGGGGTGCTGCTGCTACAGTTTACAAATACCAAACATGTTGGAACGGCTTTTTAAATGGATAAGGGGAAGATTCTGGAAGAGTTGTGAGGAGCTTGATAGAGAAGGCCTAGAATGCTTTGAAGAGACTGTTGTTAGAAATGTGGACTCTAAAGATACGTCTGACGAGGACTTAGACAGAAATGAGGCATGTGTTATTGCAAACTGGAAGGAAGGTGATCCTTGTTTTAAAATGGCAGATAATCTGGCAAAATTGACGAGTGGCTTTGGCTGGAAGGCAGATTTTAAAAGCCATGAACTTGGATATTTAGCAGAAGAGATCTCCAAATTAAATGTCGAAAGTGCAGCCTGGTTTCTCCTCACAGCTTATAGTGAAACGTGACATGAGAGAGATAAGCTGAAAACTGAACCTTTGAGTACAAAGAAACCAGAAATTGATATCCTGGAAAATTCTGGGCTTCCAGGAAGGGAGACCCCAGAGAATAGTGCCTCACGTGAGGATTTAACCAAATGTGGAACCAGCCTGCCATTTCAGAAAAAGTCAGGATTGGACATGGAGTTATCAAGGAAGGATTTGTGGAAACTCTTTATGTCTGATGGGCATGATCCAAGGTTACTACATAGAAAGACAATGAGAGTGTTGCGGGATGTTTATAAAGAGAACCACTGCCAGTCGGGACTGAGAGGGACAGAGAAGGGGCTTGGAGGAAAAATAACTTCAGAGGCAAAAACATAGAGGCTGAGGTCTGAAGTCAAGAAACCTCAGGCCAGGAGAGTGGACCCACCCAAGGCCATGGAGAGGGTGAGTTTTCCCCAAAGGCAGAGAATGGGCCTTTTTCTGTATAATCCTTGGCATTCTTGGTTAGGCTTATTCCTAGATACTTGATTCTTCCAGTCACTATTTTGAATGAAACTTTTTCCTTAATTGTCTCCACAGATAGGTCATTGCTTGGGTATAAAAACATTACTGATGTTTGTACATTAATCCTGTATCCTGACACTTTGCTGAATTTGTTTTTTACCTCAATTAGCATTGCCATAGATTTCTCAGGGTTTTCTAAGTATCAGATCATGTCATCTGCAAGTAATGAAAGTTTTACTTCTACATTACCTATTTGGATACTTTTATTTCTTTCTCCTGTCTAATAATTCCAGCTAGGACTTCTAGTACAATGTTGAATAATAGTGTTGACAATGGACATTCTTGTCTCATTCCTATTGATCTTAGGGAGAATGCTTTCAGTCTCTCACCATTAAGTATGATGCTGGCCATGGGTTTTTTTCCTATATGCCCTTTATGATATTGAGAAAATTTCCTTTGATTCCTGACTTTTGAAGTGATTTTATCAGGAAAGGATGCTGGATTTTGTTGAATGCTCTTTTAGCATCAATTGATATGATCATGTGATTTTTCCCTTTCAATTTGTTAATGTGCTGTATTATGTTGATTGATTTTCTTATGTCAAACCACCTTGGTATAAATCCCATTTGGTCATGATATATAATTCTTTTAATGTGTCATTGGAATGGATTTGCTAGTACTTTGATAAGAAATTTTGCATCTATGTTCATTAGGGAGATTGGTCGGTAGTTTTCCTTTCTTGTAGCTTCTTTGTCCAATTTTGGTATTAGAGTGATGTTAGCCTCATAAAATGAGTAAGATAGCATTCCTTTTTCCTCTCTGGAAGAGTTTGAGCAGGATTGGTGTTAGTTCTTTTTGGAATGTTTGATGAAATTTACCTGTGAAGCCATCTTGGCCTGAGCTTTTCTTTGTAGGAAGATTTTTATGACTGATTAAATCCTTTTACTTGTAGTTGGTTTGTTGGTTGAGATCTTCTATTTCTTCTTGAGTCAGTCTAGGTAATTCATGTGTTTCTGGTAATTTGCCCATTTCATTTAAGTTGTCTAGTTTGTTGGCATATAGTTGTCCATAATATTCTCTTATGATTTTAAAAATTTCTTCATGATCTGTGGTAATGCCCTCCCCCGCCCCCCACTCATTTGTAATTTTGTTTGTCTGCATCCTCTCTCTTTCTTTGTTAGTATAGCTAGGAGCTCCATCAATTTTATTGATTTTCTAAAAAAAACTAGCTTTTGGTTTTGTTTATTCTTTCTGTTGTTTTATTGTCCTCCAATTTGTCTATTTCTGCTTTAATCATCATTATTTCTCTTCTTTTATTTGCTTTGGGGTTACTTTGCTGTTCATTCTCTAAATTCTCCAAGTTAAATCCCAAGTTTTGCTCATTCTTATTTTTTAATATAGGCATTTAGTGCAATATCTCAGTACTGCCTTTGTTGCGTCTCATAAGTTTTGATATGTGGTATTATCATTCATCTCCAGATATTTACCAATTTCTCTAGCAATTTCTTCCTTGAGCCATTGATTATTTAAGAGTGTGTTGTTTAATCTCCATATATTTGTGAAAGTTCTGGTTATTTGGTATTTATTAATTTCCAGCTTTATTTCATTGTGAGCAGAGAAAGTGCTTTGGGTAATTTCACTTATTAAATATATAAAGACTCAGTTTGTGTCCCAACATATGATCCATCCTGGGGAACATCCCATGTGCACTAGAGAACAAAGTATATCCTGGTATTTTGGGGTGTAATGATTAATATATGTCCATTAGGTCTAATTAATTTTTTCTATTGTTTCGGTTCTCTATTTCCTTGTTGATCCTCTGTCTGGTTGTTCTATCTATAGTGGAGAGTGGTGCATTGAAGCTTCCCCTATTACTGTTGAAATGTCTGTTGATCCCTTCGATTTTGCCAATATGTGTCTAATGTAGTTTGGAGCTCCTTGATTGGGAACTTATACATTTATGATTGTTATTTCCTCTTGGTGAATTGTCCCTTTTATTAACATGTAGTGTTCTTCTTTGCCTTTATAACATCTTTACATTTAAAGTCTATTTTGTCTAATATTATTATAGGTACTCCTGCTTTCTCTTGGTGACAGCTTGCATAGAACATCTTTTCCCATCCCTTCACTTTCAATCTCATTATGTCCTTGAGTCTAAAATATATCTCATGTAAATGTAGTTGGGTTATGTTTTTCAATCCACTCTGCCAGTCTGTATCTTTTACTTAGTGAATTTAGTCCATTGGCATTCAAAGTAATTACTGTAAAAGCAGTTTTGAATCTACTATCTTATCCTTTGGTTTTTATTTGTCAGATCTATGTATTATTTTCCTTTTCTCTCTTTTTATCCTTTAAGTTATCATTAATCATATTCTTCAGTTCTGTGCTCTCCTCCAGATCTCCCTCTCCTGTCTTTTTATTTTTTTAAGCTGATAGGACTTTAGTATTTTTTGTAAGGCAGGTCTCTTGTTGACTAGTTCTCTCTATCTTTATTTCTGCTTCTCTTCACCATTTGACAGTTTGATTAGTATGTGTGTTGGAGTAGACCTATTTGGATTTATTGTATTTGGAGTTCATTGGGCCTATTTGATTTGCATGTTTATGTCCTTTATAAGGATTGGGTAGTTTTCGTCAATTTTCTTCAACGAGCTTTCCCAGCCCTTTACTCTTCTCTTTTCCTGAGACACCAATGATTCTTATATTTGTGCACCTTTTGTTGTCTGTCATTTCTGAGCCCATTGTTTCCATCTTTCTTCCCATTTATCCTTTTGTGCACTCTAGTTCAATTGTTCTGTCATCTAGCTCATTTATTCTTCCTTTTGCTTCTCTGAATCTGCTATTGTGTGACTCCAGTGTATTTCTAATTTGTTCTACTGTATCTTTAATATCTGTGAGATCTGCCATACTTCTATTTAATCTTCTGAATTCTTCTTTATGCCCTTCTAGTATCTTCCTGATATCCTTTGTTTCTTTATAAATATCTTTATGTAGTTCCATATTCTGTGTTCCCTCTGGAATTTTGATTTGGTCACTTGACTGGGCCATTTCTGCTTGTGATTTTCTGTTGTGTTTGGGGCATTTGTTTATCTTACTATGGTTATTTTGTAAGTTGGTTTCCTTCACTCATCTAAAGCTTTGTATTTACTTGGTTTTGCATTGAAGGTTTCCTTTTGTACTTGGTTTGTCAGTTATTCCCTACCAAATCAAGATCCAGATCTCATGTGGGAAATACATGAGGGTTTATTTGATGCTGTGCTGGGATACGTGGGTACTTCAGTGGTAGACTGGCCACCCACCAAAGGCTGGATACCCAGCCTTTACTCCCAGCCCATGCACCCCCAAAAAAGTGAAAAAAAGAAAATAGTAAAGTAAAGTAAGAATATGATAAAAATATGAAACAACAACAACAAAACACACCTTAACAGTAGGCCTCAGAGTCAGAAGAAGACACCCCAAGTTATATTGGACGTGAACCCAGACTGTTGCCCACCAAGGGGAGAGAAAATTTAAGAAAAAAATAATAAAAATAAATGAAATAAAATAGAATAATAAAAATAATATATAAAATAACTAAAAATGAAGAAACAATAAAATATACAATATTTAAAAACAAAAATAATGAAAAGCAATTATAATATGAATAAAAAATATAAAAAAACTATATTTAAAAAGAGGAAAAAAGAAAAAGGAATATTAGGAAAGAAAATAGAATAAAAATAAAAACTTAGGCAGATAGGTGTTATCTTGCCTGCACTTACCCCTTCTCCCCAGCAGGGGGTAATCCTGAGGCACCCTCCCTCCTCTCAGGCTCCCCACTCCTTGACTACAGCACCTGGCCTGTACTTAACACTTCTTGCATGTGCACCTGAGGCTTCTTCTCCATTAGGCCGTCCCTCCACCCACTCTGGCTGAATATGGGACACATTGCAGGGGAACTGCTTCTGGCCAGAGGTGGCCAGACCGCTGGTTCCCGCTGGCAGGACTGGGGAGTCGACCAGCACTCTGGGGATCAGCCAATCCTCACTGCAGGGCACCTGGCAGGCCAAGCATAGACCATACCTGTAGGCAGGCTATTCTTGGCACCCAGCCAGGCAATTGCTTCCATGGTGAATTATCTGGTACACCTCCCGGCTCCCCATGTGTACTGCCAACTATGGATCCACGCAGGGAAGTCTCCCCAGCCAGAAGCTGAGTCAGGCTGGAGAGGAAGGATGATCATTTCCTTCCAATTGAACCTTCCCTCATGCTGCAGCCCACCCCTGGTGGAGATCACAGTCAACCCATCCACCCAGCTCTTCCCGTCCTAATCCTCCATCTCTCTCCTCTCCAAAACTCCCTAGAGACCCTGTTTGATAACTCACTCCCCAGGAGGTCATTTTTTCTCCTATCTTGTTCCATGGAGCAGGAGAGAAATCAATCTATTCTGCTCCACCATCTTCGGTATGTCCTTTTAAAACATCTTATATAAATGATGGATTGGGTGAACATGGGGGTGGGGATAGAGAGAATATTGGTCAATATTCTCAACTTTTCATATTGAAAATGGGTGTCAACAATATGAGATAAGGGAATGGAACTGATTGATGTTCTTGGAAAAACTAGCACCTCTGGATTTCAAGACTTATCTGCCATAGGGACCTTCTGAAGGTTTTAGGTTTCTGAAAAGTAAACTTAGTGTGTGCAACTTTTGTAGGATCTCAGATAGAGCCCTGGGTGTTCTTTAGGGTTAACAGGAATGATGTTGTTTGGGATTTTCCCAACCATGGCAATTAACACTATCTAGTTTAAGCTTATATAAGAGCAACCTCCAGCATAGCCTCTCAACTCCGTTTGAACTCTCTTAGCCACTGATACCTTATTTGATATACTGATACCTTATTTTGTTACATATCTTCCCCTGCTTTTGGTCAGGAAACCCTTGTCAATCCCACGGTGCCAGGGCCAGGCTCATCCCTGGGAGTCATGTCCCATGTTGCCAGGGAAACTCACGCTCCTAGATGCCATGTCCCATGTGAGGGGAAGGGTAAAGATTTTACTTGAAGAATTGGGTTTAGAGAGAGAGGGAGAGAGTATGCCCCTTTTTATAAATGGGGAAACAGATATGGAGTGGTAAAGTTTCCTAAGGTCATACAACTAATGTATGATAGAGCCAGGATTCATCCAAGTCTGTGTGGCCACAGAGTCTGTGCCCTTCTGCATCACACCACATGCCATTCCTGAACACCAATAGGAACAGTAAAACCATTGTGCCAAAGTCCTCACAGGAACCACCGTTCCTGGTCACAGAAGTTAAGTTTATTGAGCTGTCTTCCTTGACAAAGCAATGAATATTTGACACCAAATCTCTGAAGTTTCATATGATCAAATGCCATAGGTTATTTTCACCCCCTTTTCAAGGACAGAGGAAGCCTGCATGTCTCCATCCTTTCCATGTTCATTCTGCCTTTCTTCCTGGAAAAACGAGATGATTAATCAGAAATCTCTGCAGCTTCTCAGATCCAAGGTCAGAAACTATGCTGAAGTGTTCCTAGGAAGGCTGTGGGCATGGCCTTCCTCTAACAGCCAGAGTTAAGAGGACTGTTTTATTAGGGAAAGAAAGACAGAGTTATGTTGCAGATGGTGGGTATGTGCATGGCATTCCCCAGTGAACTATGAAACTCCTCTAAGGAGAGGAGGCATGGACACTGCCAATCACTGGCTGCTGGCTGCTCAAGGGACAGATGCCAGGTCTTCCTGAATTGCCAAGAGCAGAGGACTTTGAGGACTCGAGGTTCTTTTGCTTGAATGTGTTAATAGAATAATGAAGAGGTAGGAGAGTGAGGTTACTTTTTGTTGGTCTTCGTGAGACGAGGAAATGGTAGAGTTTCTTAAAGACTGGGAACCCAATTTCCCCTCAATGAGATGCCACAATTAGATACATCAACATGACTGGATAATTATAATAGCCTTCTACCTTATCTCCCTCACCCCAATCTTTTCCTTCCTTATTTTACCTTTCTCCAAGCTCCCAGCTAGTGATTCCCTACCTGATGTTCTGGTTCCACTTTCCCAAGCATGCCATGTTGTTTAACATCACTATGTCATTGTAAATATTGTATCTTCTACTTAGAATACCCCTTCCTAACTTCGTCTGGGAAGGCCTGGTTCAAATGCTTTTTCCTAAGCATTACCCTCCCTGACTGTCTCTTTAGGTAGAGTGCATTACTCCTTCGTTGGTGCCTGTGATGGTTAAGTTCTGGTGTCATTTTGGCCAAGTGATAAAGCCCAGTTGTCTGGTCAGGCAGACACTGGCCTGACCTTTGCTGCAAGGAAGGCTAGTGTATTAAGTCATCAGTCAGTTGATCTGCAGTGGTGGCTGATTACATCTGCAATCAACAAAGGTGTGCCTCCCACAATGAGATAATCCAATCAGATGACGGCTTTTAAGGAAGAAGACAGACTCATTCACTGCTTCTTCAGCCAGTGAGCCTCTCCTGTGGAATTCATTCAGACCCTTCATCGGGGCTGCCTGCTTCACAGCCTGCCCTATGGATTTGGAATTCTTCCCATTCGCATGGTTGCATGAGACAGCTTTATAAATCTCATATTTACAGATATCTCCTGTTGGTTCTGTTTCTCTAGAGAACCCTGACTAACACCCAAACACTTTATTTTTTTTAACATGATATTCTTGTGCTAACAATGTGCTACAATTATTTGTCATCCTCTCTTTAGAGTGGACTGTGAGCTCCTTATGAGCAAGAGCTTCAACATATTGATCCTGGTGTCCATAGCATCTAAAAGTACCCAGCATGTCAAGGTGCTAAGTAGATGTTTGCTGGATGACATCCCAAAGCATAGAGATTTGGGGTATGAACACGTAGTGTGTTTGCAATCCCAAAACACTATTGGAAAAAACATGCTCTCCTCAGCCCAGCCTCCATTTGTGTTACCATATTACTGTTTTATCCACATATTCACCTTCTCACTGTTGCCACATGAATACCAGAAATTCTGCTTTTAAGGGTAGCCAATGAGTTTCCCCCCTCCTATTTATCCTCATTTGGATAGATAATGGGGTGGTGATGAAATTATTAGTGAATCAGTGATGTGGTCTAATATGTAATGAAGTATTTGTGGGTGGAGAAAGAATACATATTTGTTCTGTGTGTAGTGTACACTCTCACCTCCCAACTTCCATCTTGGCTTAGCAAATATCAAAAACTATGATAAGTAAACGTTTTAAAATGAGAGATCATGTCCACTCTTGTCTCTTCTTCAAATCTCTATACCCTTGTGCTAAAAATAGCATCCACTTTTTCTTCTCCATTCTCCATATTCAACCAGTCATCAATTTCAAAGATGCTTCTGCCTCAGTAGTTTTATATATTTCCTTTCTCTTATCTACATGTTCTGTAGATTTTTTCTGTATCATTTTTCCCATAAACAGTTTTTATGTTCCCTAACTCATCTTCCTGATTTGACTTCTTTAACATCAGCTCCATGCTTCAGAAATCTCTTACTGGTTCCTTGTCACCAACAGAATAATGTTCAAACTTCTCAGTATGAAATTCAAGGCCTTTCTGGCATGCTTCCAGATGACCTCATTTATTATGGTAAATATTAGTTCCCCTGCTCTATATTTAATG